>JAVKLA010000017.1:53854-105662 GCA_034782735.1 Sagittarius serpentarius | reverse complement strand
TCTTGGCCTTTCCTGCTGGCAGTGGCTTTTCTTCACTCTCGCCTTCTGTAGGGGCCCCTCTCAGTTTGTCACTGGGAGGACCTGCTGATGCCTGTTTATGATACCAGCTCACACAAGCATCACACACTGCGCTTTGGGCACCAAATCTGTAATGGTCAGCACCGGATTGGTTTTTGGAACGTTTGATGTGACCTTTGGTGAAACAGGAGGTGCACGCGCATCAGAGACGGTGCATTTTCAGACCTTTCACCAACAGTAAAACACACGTGAAAAAAAGTTTTTCCAGGACCTAAACCAGTAAAACAGCCAAACAGTAGAAGATACAAAATAAAACCCCAGCAAGACCCAGTGATCCCGCACAAGCTCCAGAAGCCTGCTGCGTGTTCAAACCTCCCACCCAGGGCACTGCGCTCTGTCCCACGCCATGCTACAGCTCCAGACAGACACTCCGGCTAGCCTTAGCGCTGGACCTTGGCTACCTCAGGGAGACACCTCATCTGTAGAACTGAGGTGTTGCCTTTGAGTCTCAGTATCCTCTGCAAACAGATCCACAACCCTGGAGCCAGCCCAGGGCCAAAGAACTACAAGCTCTGCCCATCCTTGTACAGGTGGCAACAGACAGTAAGGAGCTGTTCGTGTCACCTGCAGTAAAAGCTGTTTGAGGAGGCTTGTTTCCTCCTGCCATCCTAGCCCACTGAAAACACTTAGAATCATAGAACAGCCCAGGTTGGAAGGGACCTCAGAAGATCACCTGGTCCAACCTTTCATGAAGAAGGGAGCCTAGATAAGATTATCTCGCACCCTCCCTGTCCAGTCGCATCTTAAAAACCTCCAGTGTAACGCCAGTGTAACTTGCAGTTCTTTGCTGTAGGAGACATCGTAAGTATGAGATGACGCACCAGAAAGGTTCCCTATAAAACTCACAGGCAGGCTGAGGGCCAGCACCGACACGCTGCTCTGAAGAAGGCAGGATGGGAAGGTACCGAGGTACTTCCCAAGCACACTGCCCAGCTCGGCACCCACTGACCACCCGGCAGCTTTGCTCTCCAAACGCGCCCACCAGGGCTGGCTCCCACCCCTTCAGCAGTCCTGCGGTGACACAGGGGCAGCTCTTGCGCTGTGGTTTTTCACAGCCTCAGGAGCAGAACAAAGTACATAGGAATGATAGACAAGTGCTTTCCAGAGGGCTGCATCCTCAGAAATAGCCCTGCAGGCTGTGGAATGTCACTTGGGTTTAACGTGGGGAGGGTTTGGAGAACACACCCAGGCAGTTCCAGGTCTGCCTCTCCCCAGGACATCAGGTGGCCGGCCACGGGATTTCAGCACTGGGGAGCCCAAACCCAGCTGCCGTTTGTGACAGTCCCTCACCCTGAGAGCAACTGGTTCCAGAACATAACCTGGCCACTCAGCAAAGGGCTACAGATCCCTTGCCAGGAGGGCTCCTGGCTCGAGCAGATACAGAAGAGGTTGGCAAGTTGAGATGTCGCACAGCATCATACCGGGGCACAGCAAGGCCCCCAACCTTCTCCTGCTCTCTGCCAAAAGCACAGAGGGACCGTCACTCCCTAACAGGCAGCAAGTGTGAGGACACCCAAAACCCACTGGACAAGTGTGAGTCCAGAGCACGCGGAGTGTATGCTGGCTCTGCTTCTGCCTCCCACCTGTGTGCCCAAGGAACTTAGTAAGCCCTGGATATGGTGCAGCAACTCACCTGGGATATCATGGCTGGCTGCTGCTGGGCTGCAGGTGGAAGTCCTTGGGGCTGCGGTGGTGGCTGTTGGGGTGGCTGTGGTTGAGGCTGCTGGGTTGTGCAGGGTAGGAGGCCGCGGCTGGGCTGTGAGGAGGGGGATTGGCTGCATGCTTCAGGGGCACCTAGTACCAAACCTTGAACAGAGAAAGGCACGGCAGGGTTGGTACCTGGGAGAGAAAAACAGCGATTTGCGGATGGGGAGGGCGGGGGGGGGGTAGATCCTGTCACTACCTCCTGTACCGCAGGCAGACTGCATTCTCTGCTGTCCACACGGGAGCTTCCGCAGGGGACAGGGTGAGCAGGCTGCAGGCTAAGTCACTAGTTTGCCTCCGCTTCACAGCAAACCAAGGTGCTGACACCCTCAGGGCTCCAGGTGACTGTACCTCTCTCCTCTCACCGCCCATGTACGCACCCTGACCCTCCACAGCTGGGTCGCGGCATCTTCTCTCCCCCTGCCCCGTGCATGCCCTGCCCCACAGAGGGAAGACCAGGATGCCATTCCTGTTCCAGATTATGGCCACAAGTTGTACAGCTCTTACTCCCAAGAGCGTGCTCTCTTCCCTGACCCCAACCTAGCACCCTCGCTCCAAGTGGACAGTCTACGCAGCGGTCCCCACCCACAGCTCTCAGGTAGCTGCTGTCTGTGTAAACCTTCTATAATACTCAGAACTGCAGGAAATTAAACGGCCAGTGCCAGGTTCATATGATTAATCTAGCTGGCTTCTGCCCGCAGGACAGTGCATGCTTGGTGTAGGCGCTGGCAGGATTGGCACAGGGTAGTAAAAACAGATGTGTTGCGACTGATTCTTTGGAGGGATATGCCCTCTGTCTTGTCTGGAAAGCGCCGGGTAGAGGTCAGGGCCTTCTGCTGGGAAGAGCAACCTGTCTGTTAACAGCAGCACCTGCCTGGTGGAGGGGTCTCCACCCCAGCGTGAGGCAGAGATTACAAAAAGAGCGAGCTGCCAGATACGCTCATGTCAGCTCAGTACCATAAACCAGTCTGTGGAAAGGAGCTGGAGAGTCGTTCCCAGTCACAGCTCGGTTCTGCAGCTAGGCATGGCCCCTGCTCGGACACTAACACGTCGTCATGATCTGTTTGAGTGTTCACCCAGAACAGAGAGGGGAGCGAAGGAATCCTATTTTATGGCCACATAGACTCAGCGCACACACATCTTTTGAGTGAAAGGCTAGGGGTGGCGGGCTGAAAGCAATTCCTTCCCATGGTAGGAAAAATTGTTAGGAAGGAGTGCAATACATGCTGCAGGGCACCCAGCTGGGAAGTGCTCTCCTCAGTTATTTCAGTCTTACTTCCAGAAATAAAAGGGCTGCGAAACTATTGCTTGATGCCCAGTAGCTGGTATTTAACTAATTCTGCCTCTGATCTGCTGCATTTCAACAGCTAATCTTCAGGCATTCTGCTAAGGAGGTCTGTATCATCAGCCACATGGTGTAAAGAAGGAAATATTTTGCTGTCAGTTGTGCAGGGGCTGAATGCTGAGATGGGAAAAGAGCCCCAGAGTCCGAGGCACTTCCTCCCCCACAGAATAAACATGAGGATATGGAGGGTGGTGGGTTTTTTTTTGTTTTTTTTTTTTTCCCCCAAGTGAAAATTCCTTTGCTTCCCTGACATTTCTAATCACTCCTCATTATATAAAGCCTGGGGAGCAATTGGCTTCCGTTCCCAGGGGAGACCTGGAGGAAAAATACAGAAAAAGCAAAAAAGCAGATCCTCTCTTGCTCTGCTCTGCACATGGCTGGGACAGATCTTCAAATAACTGCTCCCATCAATTGATGAATTAGTCCCAGGGGTGGCTGCAATAATCAAAATAAGTGCAGCCCTGAGCACAATGGAAACAGGGTCCCAAGAGATGATGCAGGCACCTTCAAACTGCAAGATGAATGTGTGGTTTTCAAAGCCAGCCTGGGTGCTAGAGCAGCAGCCTGGCTGCCTTTTAGGTCCATCCCTTTTATTTGAAAGGATTCTTGTGGAGCAGTCTAATCACCCACAAGCACCCATCTGCCTCCCCTCCCCAGTAAAATGACAGCTCTCGAGCATTTGGGGACCTGCTGCCTACCAGTGAGAATGGAAGAAGCTAGACAGTGAGACAACACTGGATTTTGCTCATTGATATTGCACAGCAACTGTAACCAGATACTATATGGCTCCTCAGGTATCACCGGACCATTACACCGAGAGCAAAGACCTGTGCTGCCTCTTCCACAAACGCCTTTCGCAAGCAGTCAGTTGAAAATAAAGGACTCTGCTCCCCATTGATAGAAGGGCTGCTGCCCTGCCAAGTGCAGCACGCATCCTCTCAGGAAGCTGTTGTCAGTAACGGATTACCAGTGATGCCCCTCAATAACATTCTCCGTGCATGGGCTACCCTTTGTGGTCCCTAGATGGAAAAGGAAGAACTGACCTGAAGCAGGCAAAGAGACTTGTGATCCTCATTGCCTTTGGTGCTCCTGAAACCTTGACCTGTGTTCGACAGCTCTTGAAGAGCTGCAGGCCCAGCTCCCTGCTGTTACGTTTGCTCTCAGGAGTACAGTGAATCATTTTGAGAGAACATCGTAGGCAGACACCAATTAACACAGTCTTTGTCTGATGAGATAGGCTAATTGGTGACGCCCTTCCCTGGACCTCCTTTGTAGGAAAGGAAGGAAAAGTGCCAGGTGGTTCACCCTGACTAAGTGTCCTTAGGGCTGCGAGGGATTCTGGGGAGCAGAAAGGAATGGCAACATAACTTACAGCACAGCAGGGGAGAGAAAACAACAGAAAATTGGTAGCTTGAGTTCCAGGGTATGGGACTAAAACATGCCCTTTGTCTCAGATAACTCTGCTAAAGGGAAGCAAGATCTGATGGCAAGTACTGAAAAAGCAGACGATGGACCAACCGGCGTATCCCTGCCCAGGTCCCGAACACATTCAGATGATGCCAACCATGTCCCATTTTAACCAGATTCACTGACCAGAGCATCGTGAGCCCCAGCCCCCAGCCCAGAGACCGTCTGCTAGGTGCCCTTTGGCAGAAGGTGTGCAGGGGAAACAGTACAGTACCTGCCCGGGACGTTCTGCTGGCAGTGCTGCCTTTGCTACTCCCGATGCTGTCCCCCCGTGTCAGGATGGAGATGCCACTGAAGCTGCTGGCTTTGGTAACAGGTGGTCGCAGGTTGCGGACGGAGCCATCTGAATCTGTGCTGCTCCACGGCCGAGGCTCCAGCGACTTTATCTCGCTCTCTGTGCTGCTCTGGCGGCTGCCTGAGGCCCGGTTCAAACTGTCCCGGTTGCCCCTGCAGAGACCGGAGGAGTTAGACCGCACCTCCAGTGGAACGGGGCAGCCGCGGGACCTGCAGGTGCCGCATCAGTACTGCCACACCGGGGTGGTGAGCCCAGTCAGCAGCTGGCTCTGTGACACAGCATGTTGGCACTTTGTATAGGGATCTGAGAGCAAACAAATAACCTGGGTCACAGCTTTCTTGGGCATGCACTGTGAAGACCCAGATACTGCTGATCTTCCCTGGCGCGTGTTGAGGAGCTGGCTCCTGGCCCTTTTCCCTAGCCAGATCCCAGCCTGGAAGAGATGCCAGCAGGGTCAGAGCACAATCCCTTGCTAAAGCCCTCCTCGTCTCAGAACAGGGAGCTTTTAACAGAGGCCTTGAGACAAGGCTGATCGAGATCTTACGAGACCGCTTTCCACACCTGCCCTGGTAAGGCTTATCTGCCCAGCTGGAACAGCTACATGCCGGGATATTGCTGCGCTCAGAGGTGTGCTCCCACTGGCCACCCTCCCTTAGCCCCAGGCCACGTCTGGCCACAGCAGGACTTTACGGCGTCAGTAAAACATCCCAAGCAGTGAGCCTGGTTTATCAGCCCAGCTAAGGATCATAAGCACAGTAATGGGTTCCTGGGCCTTCACTGGGGAGGAATGGTGAGGAAGGCAACAGTGGAAGAGATGCTCATATAATGCTGCAGGCTGAGCCTGGCAGCAGCTCCACGCAGTTGTGAAGGGGAAAAGATAGGCTTGGAAGGAACTTCTGAGGTGATGTCCTGGGCTGCTGGGAGCATGCGAGAGCCAAAGAAAATACATCTCTTGGAAAACCAGTACAATGGTTATATCCCTAAAGAGGTGAAGGAATTGGACTATGCAGCCTTAAACCCCAAATTACAGTTGATCTAAAAAGCACCACTGGCAGCTCTTGGGCTCTCTCCAACCTAAACTCTAAAGGCTGCTTCTGGCGATGTGGGCAAGGGAGGGGCATGTCATGGCCTCTGTTCCGACCTAGCTGCAAACTCTGGTTCCCTGAGAACGCAGACCCCTCTCAAGCTCATTACTGCTAACCCAGCAGCATAAGGGTTCTGCTTTTTCTACAAATGCTCTCCAAACCCCAGGCCTACCACCACACCCTTGCTCTGAGAGCACTGCCCTAGCAGCTTCAGCCATGCCCTTCTCTCCATTAGCCTTACTACAGCCTGTTTCCAAGCGCATCCACCAGCAGAGAGCTCTCTGCAATCAGATCTGTGCTTCAGCAGCATTAATACAGGACTTCCGAGCGAGTGTAACGGACAGCTGTATTGCTCTGAATGCCGGGCTTTGAGGGTGGTAAGTCTCCGGAGTTCACACACACATCATCTCCAGCACCACCACTGAGGGAACGCCAAACTCCTCAAGAGCTTGTCTATCTCTGTCCAGAGCCCAAAATGGTCCTGAGGTCCACATATCCTCCCTCTCCCCACTATGGGAACCAGAAAACAAAGACAGCAGGTTAACCAAGCTCTTTAGGGACTGGGCACAGCAGTCAGAAAAGCTCCTAGCGCAGCCCTGGCTGCAGCTCAGCTCCTAAAGCTGCAATCACATCAGCAATGGGTTCTTTTGCCACTTGCTGGGCGAGTTTTACTGCAGCCCCATGGCTGATCTGAAAACTATACCCCTGCCTTCAATGCCACCACCACATGCAGACTCCAGGACACAGTCCCTGTGACTGTGCTAAGGACACTTGATTTTCCATGACAGCGTCCCTCCAAGGACAGCCTGAGCCATGCGATGGACTGAGGAGAGGAGCAAAGCTTTTCCTACACTTGCTTAGATCCTCCTGTCCTGTTCATACAAAAAGATGCTTCATCTCTAGAGCTTTGGCTCTTAAATGAGAGGACAGCAGGCATGAGGGCCTTTCCATTTTCATCCTGTTCTTTATCCTCATACCTTCAGCAGCCTCCTGGAGCAGGGGTCTGTGCAAGGTGACTCCATCCTTCCAGCCCTTTCATCCACAGGAAAACTACTTAATAAGAAAATGCTGCTCAAACATGTTCCCAGTGCCCTCTGCAGCATAGTCTGCTTGAAATTGAAGCCTGAGACACTTCACTGCCATCATTAAGTAATCCAGCTTTTATAATCAGGGATTAGGGACAACCCCACCTTATCTGGATGCTGATCCTGTCACTGTAAGGGCAGGGGCTTTCCTATCCTTTTGGGAAACGAGGCAGAATGATTTGAAGACTGCTGGAATCCTCTGGCTTCTCCATTCCTCGCTGCCATTCCCACCTTCCACCCCTCCGTTTTAATTGATGAATCAGCAAAAAAGGACTCAGAAATTGATGTTGCAAAAAATACAACTTCAGTAACTTCACAAGCAGCCATGCATGGGGCAAACTTACTCAGCAGGACAATGTACAAAATAAGTCACACAGAGATACCTAAAAATCTGCCTCCGTTTGTGAGAACTAGAAGAAAAGCCTTCTTTGGAGATTCTGTCGGTTAACATCAGAAAAAAGCATCATTATAGAGTCATGCTGTCCTCGTAGAGAAAGCCAGAGATACAAATAGCGTCTGCTAAATAGTACTAACCTGCTGTCGGTGAGATATCCATTCTGGCCAGTCTGGAAGCACGGAAAAGACACGGAGATGGGAAGGAAAGAAAAGGGAGACTTAGTAACTTTGAAAGCAACAAACCCAGGCAATTTCAAAGCAAAGAGGAGCAAAGCACTACCAGTATGGGACTCAGACACAGTTTGTGTCTTCCTGAGCCTTCTGCACACCAGTCCCATTTGGCTCTCCATCCAGGCCCATTAAGAACCTTTCCTGATACCTGCAATCCTGAGATATCTCAAGAGTTTGCAAATCTTGAGTCCTCGACTCCCTACTTCATTGCTCTAAGGCAGCTTTGATGGTAGCTTTGTCAATGGAACAATCAAGGCCAGACATACAAGGGTCCTTATCTGCTAAATGCAGGCACAATTATCAGAGCCCTGGAAAAAAAAGCAGAGGGCTCAAAGCCAGCCCAGCCCACTCTGTGATAGTCACCCCTGCCTCTGGAAGTCGGATGCAAAGCACCGGCTCAGCCCATGAACGCGGAACAAGGGTAAGTACGTGCCCACCCAGTGTTGTGCTAACATGGGACAGCACCTGCTCTAGTCCAGGACCACCGGCAGAGCTGCTTACTAACATGTCTGGATGGCTTTGGGCCTGTGCATGCAAGAAAAGTCCATGATCACAACTGGCTGGAAAGTCATCAGTTGAAGCCTGGTGACTCAACTAGGGACTCAGCACAGTGGCTGCCTTAACATCCTCCTTGGGCATGCACATGGCAATTCCCACTAGGACAAATGAAAGGCGTCGTCCCCAAGACGCACAAAAGCAGCAGGAAAGGAGCTGGACTTTGAACATGATCCTTGACAGACGGTCACTTGGAATCGTCCCCAATTCCATCATTTGCCACTTGGCACAGCATGGAGAGCTGCCTCCAGCTGGCAGACAGTACGCAACACGGCAAAGCACAGCAGCCTCTCTGAGCCAGACGTGAGCAAGGAACACAGCTCCAGCTTAGAGGAGTTCCACGTAGGGAGCAGAGATCTCAAGGAAGCAGTAACCGAGCTGGACACTTCGTAAGAAAGACAATAAACACACTGCCCAGATTCATCCTGTAAAGGCACAGAGCCCTGCCTGATACTCCAAGGCCAGCACTGCTTGGTCAGGAGGTCGAAGCGCAGCACTGGAGAGAAGCTGGGGGAGACAGCTGCTGCTCCTTTCAGGTTCATCGATTGATTTGCTAGTCATCCCAGAAATGCCACTGCATAAGCTTATAATCTCGCTGGGCAGCAAGGAGCAAAACTGCCACCTCCGTCAGTCCCCACACGCCTATTGCCCCCTGAGACAGGCAGTTTAGGGAAGGAGCAGACTGGGGAGTGGAGGTCCGGCTCCTCTATCTCAATGTCTTAGATATCTTTGTTAGGAGCTGGAATTCAATGGTAGATACCAAGAACACTGGGAAATTTGTAGAAAAGGCAATGACGAGATCTGACCTCTTAGTATACTCAAGGACACCTTCTGCCACAAAGTTCCAGGAAGGTACCTGGCAAGTGAGTCATCCAAGCTTACCTCTCGTGCAAATATCCGCTCCCTGACCCGCTGATACTCTTCCTCTCGCTCTTCTATAGATTTGCTCCTTCTCCCATCCTGCAAGGGGAGTCTCATCTGAAGGGACAAACACATCTCAGCGGGTCAGCAGTTGCCAATGGGAGCAGGGGGCGCAGTCAGCTGCTGATATTTTTACGTAGCAGTGTAAGTGGATGTGGATTACGGAGTGTGTGCATGATGCCTGGACGCAATAACACAGCCTCTGCCTTTGAACCTACCTTCTGGACACCTATGTCTAGGGATGACCATCCTGGAGGTCTTAGTGCACTCCACCTCCTGGACCAAGCACAACCACTCTGCCTGAACTCTGCCTGATTCAGAAAGGACAGATCAGGAATATCACCATGTGCTTCTGAAAGACAGCCTGTTCCCAGGGGTCAAAAGCTAAAGGCCACTCTTTGGAGCACACGCCAACAGAGCAAACTCCTGCTCACTCATGGATTCTGTGCTTCGTGGGCAGCTGCGTCACCTGCAGAGTACCACCATGGGGAAACCAGAAACTGATACTGATTGCAATGACCAGCTCCCCATCCTGACGACTTAAGTTCAGGAACATGACCCAAAGCAAGGGACAGCGGTATGTTGGGGCGATGTAAAGATGGGAACTAGAAGAGCAAAGAGCATGAGATCCCTGGTGAAGAGGTCTCCTGTCTCTTGCCCCGTTTTTGATGTCCAAGATTCTGTCTGACACAGGCTGGGAAAGCAGCCACAGATGAACAAACTAGCTCTGCGTTACGGGTGTGGTGCCACCTGTGACAGCCCACAGGCAGCCAGAGATTCAGGAGGGGTTTTAGCTCCGATGACTGGCAATGCTGCTGAGCTCATCATTTTGCCGATGGTTTCCTTCCAGCAGCACTGCGAGGTCCTGATGACTTCACAGCTTGACTCGCTGCAAGCCCTGGGGAGGGGTGGGAGAGATGCTTGGCAACACTCAGCTCTGGGGCATTTCCAAGGAAACCTTAGCAAAAGGCTTCACCTTAAAGCCTGGCCCAGCCACCAGTCGGTATTCAGGGTACAGAAAAGTACCCCCCATAGAATCCACACAAATTCTTCATGCATTTCCACAGCATTTTGCAAAGTTTTCACAACATATCTAGATGCTGCTGCTTGGGTGGGGTGGAAGCTTCTATTAAAGAAGGTTACTGCAGGAAACCCAAGGGAAATTTAGAGTTGGTCTCATCTTAGAAAAGTCACATTTAACTTTCACGAAGTATGCAGATATCCCATTGGCACCCTTACCTGATTATCATCTCGGTCCATGCTGGTATCATCTCGTTTTAGGATAAACCTCTGAGGGAACTCTGCATTCTTCTCGTCTTTGATGTGCTCAGAGAACCTCTGCTCAGGGCTGCAGGAAGAACCAGCCCTTGTTAGAAGGGCAAAAATAGGCATAGAACTGTCTTCATAAAACCACTGCTTTGCAGGGAGCGAGGGGGTGTGCAAAGATGTTTGTTGCGTTAAATTTCTCCTCTGTCTGATGGCAACAAGAGCTCCTGCCCCTTCTCTGAGAACTAAAGAGAGCTAGGCAGGGCTTGCAAATACATACGCTTAGGACTGGAAGTGAAGGATTCTTCTCTTCTAGAAAGGGGACCTGCCCTTCTTATGGAGGCAAGAAAATGTGGTGTGGAATCCATCCTGCTCTGGACCATGCCAGGGCTCTGTGTCGGGGTGCCATGTAGCACCATGCAGGGAAGGGAAGGGGATGCGAGCCCAGTTATTCTCCCTCCCTCCCCCGCCCTTACATTCGTGTGTTACTGGTCTTGTTGATAATGACGGCCTTCCCGGTTTGGTCAACGTTATGGTCCATGCCGAAGTAGGCAGCTACGCGGTGCAGCAGCATCCTGTGGTATGAAGTCATCTGAGGGAACTTCTTAAACTGATTGCTGAGAAGGGGGGAGAAAGCATTACAATTTAGAAGGCCTTGAAACAGACAACGATAATCTGACATCAAAAGAGAGATCAAGGCCAGAGATGCCTTAACCAGATCCCAGATCAGACCACGCCACCTATTCTAAGCAGTTAGTTGTGACTCAAGTGCTGCTTCTTACACCGAGCGTGAGCATGGCCTTACACTGCTTTGCCAGACAAAGTTGGGCTGATTCAAGGGCTCGAGTTGAATAGGCCTTTCCTGAAACAAGACCAGCTTGTGCAGAAATGCACATTTGTTTCTCAGCAGGAACAGAAGCCAGAATAAGTACTTATACTGCGACTTCTCTGATCTCATTAGATAAAGAAGTTTGCACGCTCTGCTGCAGACACCTATCCTATCTCATGTTCTGGGATGTGAATCCTGCCCCCGGTTTCTCCACCCCCAATTTGTGCTAGGAAGAGAAGCACAATGGCACTAATCTCCTTCACAGTGGATATGGTGTTAAAGCAATCAATTCCCAGCCAATATGATACTCAGAAACCTTGTGTATGGACAAGAGGAGGTGGAGGATGTACGAAAGAACAGGCCTCCTAACCAATGTGTCCAAAAGACACCCCCTTCTCCCCTGCGTGCCCAAGCTCCTAAACTGTAAGTTACAAACCTCTTTTGCTCGACACAAACTTGATGATCACTTACTTGTTATCACTAATAAATTCCAGAATCTCCTGTTCTAACTTTAGTAGCATCATTCTATCCCTGTCAAAAAAAGAAAAAGGAAAAGGCCACCTTTAGAGACAGTGAAACACAGCTTTCTCTGCTTGGTACCCGCCTCCCTGCAGCAGAGAAAAGTCACAAATACCTGGAGCAAGCAACACTATTAACCAGGCTTCACACATCCTCCACAGGAATGAACTAAAAAACTCCACATTTTTTCATATATAGTAAATTAATTGTCAGATTTTTTCACTTTAAAGTTGTTGCTTTGCTAACAGTGCTTGGCTTTTGGTAATATTGAATCTCTGCTCTGCTGGAAGCTCCACTGGTAGAGACTCCAGTTTTGCTATTCCTATGCCAGCATTTGGCTTGATTACTTTTATTACCGACACAGCAGCAGTTCCTTTAGAGGTTGGTATTTGACAATCATTTATAGAAAGGGTTTTAAAGCAATCAAGATTCCTTCCTGCTTGCATTCAAACAAATTATTTTTCCTCTTTCTCTCTTCGTAATACACAATTACATGTTTTGATTGACTGCAGTATATAAAATTACAGTTGTGCTTTTTGTTTCTACACTGTCCCAGCTTCTAGTAACGCTCTCTGAATTCCAAAAAGTAAACCACACTTTCAGGTACTTTCTGTAGTTGCTGCAGTCGCCCCTCCTCCCAAGGTACAGGAATACATACATATACACACATACACACAAACACCACAGGTCTAAGAGTCAATCAAAGAAACATCAGTCGCCAGGTACTCCCTCCCTTCACTCCATCAGCGCGTTGTTTTACTGACTAGGGACCTACCGTGGGTTTTTTTTCAGTGTATTTACTAAAAATTCATGCAAATCTATTCCAGTGGAGTCTGTATATTCCTGGCTGGAATCTGAAACAACAGCAGCAGAACAAATTAACAAAATACTGCAATAGAACAGACTGAAGAGAAGAGGTGTATGTCTCACTACACGCATGAGGACGATGTCCCCATATTGCTGCCGGAGGAAATTCTGCCTCATTCTCAGCACCAACTATTCACGACAGGAAGAGAGGAAAAAAACCCCACCTTTTTACAGAACTGCACAGGTTGGGACCCATACCACCTGGGCTCAAGTCCAGTTTCTAGCAGAGGCTCTGAATGCAACCTCTAGGTCAAGTTTCTCAATCTGTAAAACAGGGACTGTATACCCTTTCCTCTGTGGGCAGCAGGAGGATGAGTTTGCTACGTACAAAGCACTACGAGCACAAGGGCCCATTAGGAGGATGCCAGGGAGAGGGAGAGCACATCAGTTCATGGAAGGAAACCTTGTCCCTAAAACGAACCACTTGGAGCAAACTCAGGATATTCCACGCGGTTACAGGAGGCCCCTGCAAGTGTAGTACAACATACTTTTGTACAAGCAACTTCTGCACCTTTGATCCCACAAGCTATTTAACTGGGAAGCCCCACTGGCGCTGTTCTTCCCCTCTCCCCCCACCCTTTTTAATTTAAAAGCAATCACAGAAAAAACAGTAAGTGAAACTGAATCTGCACCAGTGCAGAGCTGCTGTCTGTACAAGGATTTCAGGTGCAATTTGCTCACCAGATTAAATGCATATCTTTTAGCCATTTCTATGCCCCAATATCATACACGCAGCATCATACAGCAGAAACTTAGCTCACCTCCTTGCAACCTCACATCTTGCCACCTGTGGCAGCTTTTATAAAATCAAATCTAAACTGAAGGCAAAAGTCTATACAGTGGGTCTTATTGGGTTTGCATCTGCACATTTAAAAAGCTAGCAGACCACTATAAACTATGCAGGAAGCCTGCAAGTCTGTTGGGGCACGTGCCAATCTAGAGAAACCCTCCCCCTCCCTCTCCATGCTTTGCTCCAGAAAGGATGTTATAAAAACGACACATTCCTGTACAGTCAGCAGAGATAACCGCTCTGCTTCCAACAAAATCCTCAAAGCGGGTAAGACAGGACCTGTCCTGTTCAAACGAGCACCTGACCTCGAGACAGCATTTTCCTTGGTGCCTTTTCTTTATTCTTGTCTTTTTCTTCTTTCTCAGCCCCATCTTTTGTGGACTTTTCCTCTTCCTTGTCAGAGGGGCAGCTAACGTGCAACTGAATGATGTCCTGGAACAAAACAAACCAGGCTGGTGTGAGTCGCTTGTACACTCCCTGGAGTCGCTGCCATGGCTGGAGATGTTGGCAGCTGAGAAAAGCATCACGGAAAGGCAGGAGATTCAGGTCACGGATCCGAGACATTTCATAAGAGGCCTCATTCTGAGAGCAGACAGAGCAGTCTCCCTCCCCACCCTCCTCCCAAGGAGAAGCCTTCAGCAGGCTCTGAGGGGACTCTCAACAGCACTTGTCACTGTTGAAAACCTCCCTTGCCTGGACCACCTCAGAATCTAAGTCACATGCTTCCCTATGTGAAGCTGATGAAATGCTATTACATTTTGGACTCAGGAGTGCCTAAGGTGAAGTAGGTCCTGCACTATTTATAGTCTATAGCAAGACTCTACCGTCTAACCTGGAAAGAGAAAGGGCGTGAGGAGAAAACAGAATACACAGCAAAAAGCGTATGTGGTGTGATGAGCCGTCCCTGTGCCACACGGGGCTTTCTGATGTTCCTTTTCAGGTCCCCTCTTGAGTTGCAGCTGCCCAGCATGGCCTGAGGATTCCCTCTGCTCCATGGGAAGAAATGTTAAACACCAGCAAAATTGTCAAAAGGCAATGTCAGATGACGTGCTGCTCAAATTCAAGTTAAAACTGACTATAACACCACTACGCTTTGCGCCAGCTGATCTCTCCCCTTCCTTCTGCCTTTACGCTAGTATGGTTCCGTGGCACCACAATGTGCGCTTACGGTTGCTTTAAAAGCCCTCCTACAGTTCCGAGTGAAATGTAAGACAGGAGAGCAGCCTCTGGAGCTGGGAGCCTCAACACAAGGAAGGCTTAGAGGCCAAGTACCCCATTCGCCACAGGGGTGAGGTGGGCTGGGCAGCACTCAGCCCTGGCACAGGCCAAGTCCGTCCTTGTCAGCGGGAAGTAGCACAGAGGTCTCTGATCTAGCACCACAGACCTAAGCTGGTGACTCTGCACGGTGCGGTACTACGTCAGCTCAACGGAGATGGGCTGTAGCTAGCCACAACCTGATCTACAGTGAGCCCGCTCGGATCTCCGCACACTGCGCCATCCTGTGCTTCTAAAGCTTGTGTGCGCGGAGAAAGCTCAACCCATCTGCTCTCGCCGGGGCAGAGAGGTTCTCAGTGCCTCCCTGACTGCTGCCCACCCTCAAGCTCCAGCTTCTCTGTCACTGCCCACAGCGACCACAGATGGGGATCACCACTGCAGAGCACCGCGTATCGCTTCTCTGCGAGCTGGCTGCTTTCAGTCACTGCAGCCTGAACTGCAAGAAAAGGGCTTGCACAAAAACTTCCTTCCCATGGCCAAAACCCCAGGGACTTTGTGAAGGTGCAGTGCCATTCCATTTTCGGGGGCATATAAGCCTGCACGACTTGAGTAGTTGCAGGTGCCCAGTGAGTTGATGCAGATGATTCCTCATAAGAGAAGGGTTGCGACTGTACACATACGAGCAGCACTCACAGACATGACCACTTCCTTCAAAAGCGGTCTCTCGTGGGAAATTCTTGGCACTCAGAGGCACTAGCCCAGGACAGGACATCACTTTTAGCAAGATGTGGGTTTTCTGGGCTTCCACACGCCACAGCTAGACTCATTCTAGGCCTACCTGGGACTCCAGCAGCCCATCTACAAAGGGGCTAGACGATTCTTCACACACAGCCAAACTCCTGACCAGTTTAAGCTTTGAATTAGACTGGAGAAGTAAAAGAAAGAGTATAGTTAAGACACGTCAGGCAAAACGCACACGCTTAAATTCATGCTGCTGCATTACCAAGCCACTCATGCAGTTATTGTTAATTAAACTGCTAAACAGGAGGACTACCAAACCAGCTTCTTGCAGCAAACAGGAATATACAAAGGCTTGGAGTCCTAGAGCAAATCAGTTATTTTCTTCCTTCACTCTTTGATTAGGATTTGAACCAACCAAATTTTAGGTGAGAAAGTTCACTGCCTTAACTGATGCACTCTTTGACCTCTTCAGCCAGAGCAATTCCAGCCTCTGCCCTCCTCACCTGGCAAGAATTAAAACCGTTAACAAAGGATATAGCTGAAACCAACTATTTTATTGGTTTTTTAAGATGTGAAGATTGTTACTGTTCTTAATTAAGAGGCTGACATCCCATTTACACCTTGCCTGTCTGACCTGATGACTTTGGTTATTTTGGGTAATGTAGTAGTGCTTAGAGAAAATGCTTAAAATAAAACCTGCACTTTCAGGACTCTTGGCAAGTTGACTCGGTGACAAACAGGAAAAAATTTATCAACCAGTCACATGAGATCCCAGGCAGGATCAACAGTACGGAGAAAGGCACAGACACATTCTGCCCTAGGTGTGGACAGGGCAGGAACCGGAATGGCAGCCTGTTTGGGTACCGCACAGAGTCCTGGCTTTTAAGACCAAACAGAACCATAAGCAGCACATCTCTGTCATACATTACTTTCATCAAAAAAACCCATACAACCCCAGGCAGAACCCCTGTTACAAATTTAACTGGTCTCCCCTCTCTCCCTTGCCTCAGGGCAGAACCTGTCTTCGTTTGGGTTTGAACTTTTGCGAAAGACAAGAACAAAAAAAAAAAAAGTGCGGGGTGTGGAAAGAGACCTTCGCCCTCCCAACCACAGTTTTAAAATCAAGCCCTGAGCAACCTAGTCAGATGTTATAGCTGACCCTGCTTTGAGAAGAAGGCTGGACCAAACGAATCCTAGCTGGACTAGATGGACTCCTGAATTATGCTATGTTTCTATTACTGCCAAGCCTGGAAAATTCATGGCCACTTTTGATAAGCTGCTTCAGTAGGAAAAATAAAAAAATAATAAAAAAAAAATTACACAATGGCTGCATTTTTACCCCAAGATTCTGCCTACAAACAATGTTCTAGAACAGTGGTGTCCTGGTGCTTATTACTAGCAACATTTTTGGATTCACTAACATGCACGTGCCATCGTTATGGGAGCAAATGTGGTATTCCCTGAAGAAAAGGGGCCTTACATGAAACCAGGCAGTTACACTTAACTCTTTTTAACTGGAAGGTGTAACAGGCCAGTGCACTGCCCTGTCCCTCCAGTGACATTTTGGCTCTGGGGAGGGGACAGGTGTGGAAGTTAATAGCAGCAAACAGCTCCTTCATGGCTAACTGTGTATTAAAAAGGAGCACTCACGCTCCAGAGCATGGAAATTTACTGTCCTCAACCATGATGTGCTGCATGTTGCTTCCGGAGACAGGAAAGACGTGAGAGTACCATCCTATGGCTGGGATCACGACTCAGCTCAGAATGGCCAAAAGAAGAACGGGACGTCAGAAGAGGTCATACCTTGGCTCTTTTTCTGGCATGTCCATGACTTGAAGTTCGCCTCTGTGGAGAAAGGAAAGAGAAGGCCAGAAACTTAATCTGAATGTGTACACTGTAAATGGTGTTTGCTGTGTAAGGCAGCACAACGCTGAGTGTGTAAAATGACTCTGAAAGAAAATCTCTACCCAACAGCAATGGAAGCACGTGCAAACAGGAAGACCTGGAGAGCTGCCCTGTCAGGCCCCAGGTGGGCAAAAACTGCTTAAGAAACTTCACATGGATTAGACCCAGTTCCTCTGTTTCTGATAGAACCAGCACGACTGTGGGATCACAGGGTATACAGGTGGAGGTGCATGACACACTTCTAAGTGGGAAAACTAGAAGTCTTCTACCATTCCCGGGACACGAAGGGGGTTCTAATACAGTGGATCATAAGAGAGACACACTGCTGCTCCAAGAGAGACACTGCGTCATCTGTTATCCCTACCTTCCAAGAAACCTTTCCCCATTCCCCATTACAAAGTGACCAAAGTCACGCTCTTTCTGAGCAGCACTGGTGTCTGCTCACGCAGTGGTTGAACAAATCTGGCGCCAGCCAGCAGCTTTAAATGCAGAAGCATTCAGCAGGTTGTTGAGGGTGGACATTTCTTCAACCTCACCACTAAGCCAAAAGCGCATGTGACAGGAGAGCAGAACAGCACGGATGAGTCCCAGCACCCTCCAAATAATGCTTGCACAGGTATTTTTTTTTTTCCTTGCTGAAATGAAATCCCAAAACATTCACTTCCTATTTGGGCACCTTGAACGGCAGCAAAGCAATAGCCAAGCACCATTCCTGAAACCAAGCTTTCCCTGCGACACCTTCACTTCACATTAAGTTATTAACGGATCTTTAGGTCAAAGAAAGGAATAAGAGGGAGGTAACAGCCATGGGACTAGAACCCAGGGACTGAGCACAAGTGCCCCCAAGAGCACACCAGCCTCATTTGCTCCCGGGCTCAAAGAATATTTAAATTATTCCGCTCTGAGCAGAACAGATTCAGCTAAAGAGAGCAGCCTGTGAACAACACAGTCTGTACTGCACGGTATCCCCTTGGGAGGTGGTAGCACAGGCTTAGGCCCCTTTCGGAAGGGATAGCAACTAGTTGTGTTTGCTAAGTAGAGGGAGAGGGCCCAGCTCCGCAGGCTGGCAGAAGGGACTACCTACTTGTCTGCACGCTTACCTGAGATTCCTGGCGCACGCTGACCTCCTCTCCCCCGTCTTTCTCCACCTCCTCCTTGCTTGGTGACCTGGATACATATTTGGTTTTGTTCACAGATTCCTCAACCACTTTTTTTTCAGACTCCTTCATTATTTCCAGAGACTCCTGTGTTGTGTTGCTGTTTGACATCTTCAGAGCCCTACGACGGAGCAATGGGCACCTGCCAGAAGAGGTGACAGAACGGGTAGAATGGAGTCAGGGCGTGGACAGAGTTTCTACCTGGAACACAGACTCTTGCACATATAGGTTGTAACTTCCTTGTAACTCATCTTGTGTACAAAGACCCCAAACCAAGCACTCCAATGACAGCCCACCCGCTCATCCCCTTGGATGCGGCCCCTTGCAGCACCTGGCTCTAGGGGACCTTGCAGGAGCTCCACGATTCTCACCAGGGCTCTGGAGACACTAGCAGGGCTGAACAAAGCCTCCGAGATGTAGAGAGGTCCCCAGTGCAGGCACTCTGCCCTCTAACTGCTTTGATGCGAGGGAGAGACTGAGGGTAGTCCTAAAGCTAGCAAACACCCAGACGCAGGGAATTCAGTAGGTGAAATAAACTCAAGCAACCAGAGGAGGTGTGCTCTGCCCCAGGACAAACAACAATAAAAATGTCAGCATTTTTTCCCCCAAATCCCAGCCCAGTCCTTCTTGCAATTAGTCAAATCTTCAGTGAGAAAACAGCCTCATACCCAAGGCATTGCTCTGAATCTTCCTGTGAAATAAGGTAAGCCTTGATATCTTCTCTCTAGCTGCCTAGGGTTAGATGCTTCAGGAAAAGTGGGAGTCAAACAATAACAGTCAAATTACAGATTAAGATGAAAAAATAATGCTTCCTGACAAAGTTGCGTTTAATCGCTTCCTTTTGATTAGTAAGAACACAAGCAGCCCGCAGAAGCCCTGAAACCACCTCTGAATTAGAGCAGAATCTAGACAGGGCAGCAACACGTGCCTCAGTCTGCTGACAGTCTTAAACAGGAGCAATGAACGTGTCACATACCCATTCATCAAACTGTTAATTCCAAACCGATTGTCTAGAATTGAAATGTCAGCCCTCTCAGCTAGCTCAAAGCAGGCCTCTGAGCTTGAGCGAAGGCTAAACCAGCTTATGTAGGACTGCAGAGGGATTCGGGTACTGAGAAACACATTCGCAGAGACACTGCCTGCGCAGAACCCAACGTTCGTCCTGACGACAGGTGAGTAGGCTGGAAAAAGGCAGGATAAAAGGTAGGCTATTTGACACAAGTTTCCAAAAAGAAAAGGGGAAGCCTAAAATTTGAGAGAGGCTCAGACAAAAGGTCTGGGCACCGGAAAACACAGCTGATGTTTATCAACTTGTTTTATTAATTACTCTGGCAGAACACGTCTGAAAAAAAGAGTCAGCTCTCAGACATTTATTGACTCTTGGCTCTGCACAGGAACTGCTAATATTCATTAACTAATTCAACCTCATTCCCCTTTAATTAGTGGGGCTGCTGAACATAAAACATGTATTTGACTCTTATTGCAGCTACTAGAATCAGTTCCAGTTCAAGATCCAGAAAGCAAGAAAGTCCAACCAACTGCTTCTAGCTCATGGATTCTTACAGGGATTTGTAACAAACTTGGTAAGACATCCAGGGCAGATGCCCTGTGGTGAACGGAAAATGCTGTGAGTTACAGGCAAACCCCCGTGGCCGGGCTGCAGCCAGAGAAACCACAGTACCATGGAGCGAGTGTGCCTCGGAGATGCCAGCACCGCACCGGATCCAAGCGAGACGATGGGACAGGACGCTCACTGACAAAAGGAGGAAGCTGCGGTCACCTTAGCTTTCCGTCACACCTACCATCACCCGCTCTAGACTTCTGATGAGCTTTCCCCCAGCAATAAGACTCGCTGCTGTCAGTTCAGAGTCACAGATGGGAGAACCAGGAAAGGAAAAAGTTACTTAACCCAAGGCCTTGCCGAGTAAGCGGCACCTTGAGGCTGTGTGGGAAATACCCCTGTTGACCCCAGAAAATCCACAGAAAAAGGATGCTGGGAAAGCAAAAAAAGCTGGCACGGAAAAAGCTGACAGGGCTGTGCTGTCTGGTTTATGGATAGGAACCAGTGTGTTTCAAGGCAGACGCGTGTATCTGTAGGAGAGTGACTGTGGATGCTATGGATTGTTACAGGCAAGTGGATACATCCCAGCACTGTATGAAAACCAGGTGTTTCTCACTGGAGAGAACTGCTGGAAGATCCCAGCCACTGTTCACGTGCATTCATGCTGGAACAGGAAGGTGACAAGAAACCCACTGTTAATTCCATAAGCAACTTCCTACGTAGCACACCTGAAAGCGTTACGGTGAGGACACAAGGGGCCAGAAGGCTCTTTTCTCACCCGAATAAACAAAAGTGGGCAAGATCCCTGCGCCCGCTGCGGTGCTGAGCCAGGCTCCTTCAGCGCAGTGTCGTCACACTGTACCGAGCAGCCTGTCCCACAACCGTACTGGTGGCTCCTGGCAGAAAACAGCTGCCATCACTGGCTTTTTACAGAAAAGCCATCAGAGAGCAGTCTGCTGTTGACGTTGGCCTTGCCAGATGATTCTGCAAACACCTCTCCCTTCCCGCTGCTAACAATTTCCAAACATGTATGTGGTCTCAAATACCAGGTGGAGGAGAGGGGGAGAGCACCTCAATCTGCTGTTCTGAACGCGGATCAGTGCAGACCTTTGCGCTGCATGGATCAGCTGGCTGCTCCCTTCCTGGCACAGCCCCGCGGGACAGCGTGCAGCACCACAGACGATCCATTGGCAGGCGTCTCCTGGAGCACCCCTGCAGGAAGCAGCTTCCCTCGGGAATCACCGAGACATCCATCCTCCAGCTGCAAGGGTCTGTTCTTCACCCCAGCAGGCTGGGTATCTAGGAACGGCAACCAAGCTCCCAGGTTTACAGCAAGCATACTGCATGGGGTGGCGAGTCCCCACACGAGGGAGTCGTGCTCTGCTGCGATGCCTTCGACAAGAACTAGGTCAGAAAAGGAAAAGGGAATATTTGCTTGATTCGCAGGCCAGCCTCCTTAGTGGGAGTCTGGATTATGCAGGGGGTGAAGCTGGTAAACTCTGCCTCCCCCCCTCCCCAAAACGTTCCATGCTGTAGGAAACTGCTCCAGCCTCACGTCCGGGCCAGGGGCCTGGCCTGTAAGCAAGCCAGGAGGATCTGTGGCAGATTTGGGGAAGGGAGACAGAAGGAGGTGCCTGAACTGCACACGCGACGCCTACCTAAAGGGGGAATTTCTGCACTAAAATAAAGGAGCAGGTTTTGTACAGCTCATTCTCTTTGCAACAGCCACCAAGTTTTTACCCTCGAGCCAAGCACCTCAGTCAAACTTGAGAAGGGTAACAGGATCTTTTCTCATCATACTGCATTGTAACTTTGGCACCAGAACAAGGGGAATATCATCAGTTTTCCCTCTCCTCTTCCAGAAAAGGCGACTCAGAGCCACTGAATTGACCTTTGTAGGCTGTCCCCTCCTGATAAAGCTTCCGTCCCTGACAGCAGTCCTCCAGGATATTTCCCCGCACATAAAATTCAAAGAAGATATGTGCACTGCTAGTGCTTCTCAGTAGCGATGCTTTCGAGCGGAGGTTTCCTTTTTGTATGAATGAATCAGCCCTGCTCCCCCAGGACAGACGTGGGATGCAGCGAGGGGGTGGCAGACATGATCTGCTGTGACAGACAGTGGCTTGCAGAGAAAGTGGAAGTTCAGAGGACGTGGTGGGGTGGGTGGGACTGAGCTGTGCCTTGCCAGGGAGATGAAAAGATTACATAGATGCACCATTAAGGAAGCCACAAAATCCATGTCAGAAAAGAGAACAACGGAGCAACAGAAGGTGGGTGAGCTGCCATTGGTTTTTTTGGTTTGGGTCTGGAGGCTGGCAAAGTAAACAGGCCAGTCAAGGCAGTGACAGTGTGAACACTTTGTGCGTGCTGGCCGAGGGCCAGGTGAAGGGGTAGCCAGGACAGATTTACATCCTCCTCTTCACCCTGAAGGGGAACACCGAATTCCACCTCTGCCTTCTTGCTACATGCAATTTGCAGCTGCCAAGCCATGACAATGCAGGCAGCAGCTGGTCCTGGTTGGGCAGGGAATAAAAGCAAGAAACTTCTGCACTTACAGTTAGGATGGATCCAGCAGCAAATCTGGGAAAAGCAGGAAGCCTACTGCTAAATACACTCTCTTCCTGGCCCCGTTTCTCAGAGTACAGGCATGCTCCTGTGAGCTAAATGAGGGTGCAAAGGAGACATATGGCTGCTTGGCTGCAGCTGCCTGCATGCATGCTCCTGTGTTGCAACAGGTAGAGGTTATCTGTGGTAGCTCATCCCATGATGCACAAGAGTTAAGCTATCTCTCAGTTTTCAGGGGGAAAGGAAACAAGTGTGAGTGGGCTTTCTCAGTCCCTGTCCAAGCCATGACCACAGGAGCAAGTTTCATGCTTACAGCCTTCTTGGCCAGGCTTTGCAATTTGCTTCAAAGATAAGAATCTTGACTCACTTCCCCTCCATCTCCTCCCTTGGTTATTAACCAGTTCTGTTTTTTGCTTTCCGAGACTCGCTCCAAAAGGCATTCAACAGGGCAGAGTAGAAATCTTATCAGACTCAGCCCAGGTCATCAATGTTAATGGAACAGAGCTTTCACTACAGACGGCTGCAGAGTCTTGCTGCCAAGAAGAAACCCTGACACAGCCGTAACAACAGTGGCTTTCTCCATCCTCAGGCTAGTTATAAAATATAACGAAAGCACACTTGGAAACAAAACACATCCAATCACATGCTAAGCAGAGCTGAAGTGCTCTGAGGGCTCAGAAATAAACATCCCGAGGCTGGTGATTCACTGGCGGGCAGGACTGTCCCCACCACGTTGCTCCGATGGCCAGTCAAAGCCAATTCTGAGCACTAGGAGGAGAACTGGGCAGGAAGAGCTGGCCTAGCCCAAGGGAGGTTTGCTGGTGCAACTGGTAATTAAAACCAACAAAGCAGCCTGTAAGAGGTAAGATGGAAAGCAGTGGCCTTTTCCAGCATCTGAGTGTTTCACTGCACCCCTCTGTGTAAAGCGTTAGTATTAGCATCATATATCACTGAGTAAGTACCTCCTGCAAGGTTAAATGATGATGCTCTCACAAACAATTTGCTCATTGGCTTCCAGGTCAACCAATTGGAATCACAGCTCCATGGCAACAGGCTCTATCACTAGGAGCAACCAGACAAGTTTGGGGGGTGATTTAGATTCCCCCTCCCGGCTCCCCTTTCCGAGCACAGCGTCTGCTGTAGGAAAAGGTTTTCACAGGAAAAAGTGGAGGCGGCAAGGTGGAGAGGGTGCTGCAAATTCAAGGCATTAAAGCCTCCTTGGTTCTACTAAGTCAGTCAGCGCAGTGCTCCCTCTCTGCACCAGGGAACCTTCCGAGGCTTTTGTCTTCTCCTTTTCTGCCAGGGCACAGCAGCTGGTAAAATTTTTGCTGTATTAAAGTACACCTACCAGATGCAACAAGAGGCCGTAATGAAAGGCTTTGCTAGTAGGACCAACAAAGGCCATGTAGGCTCCTGAAACATCTCCCTCCTAGGCTCCATTTGGGCTCCCAGTCTGCTCTGCAAAATGTAAGCTGCCTGCACCAACAGTGCTGACTGGGGCATCCCCAGCATCCCATAAAAAGCCTGCAGCCTCGGCTTGAAAATAAACAGGCAAAGAGCCTTTTGAGCACACCCCATTTCCCTCCTTGTTGGAGAAAACAGCTCCCTATCGGAGGTAACAGCTCTAGCTAGAATGAGCACCTGGTTCAGTGAGAAAGCCCTGAAACCTTACTCGGGAACACTCATAAGCTGCAACTGTCTCAGCCAATGAAGCAACCTCTCCCGAATTCTCTCCATTGCTTTTTTTATCATCAGTTGAAGAGAGGGATTTAATTTCTCACTACCATACAGTTCCTACAAAACCTAGCAAAAAAACCCACCCCAAAACAAAAAACCAACAGGAGGCCAGATGTATTTGATTGCACAGTGTATAGGCTCCCAGTGCTTAGTCATTGCTTTAAATCTTAATCTCCACCCCCACATTACATCAAAGAGGTGAAATTATGATGCAGATGGAAGGGTTTGACTTCAGGTGGAAAGGGGGGAAATATCCTTATATGAACAAGGAGACAGGAAATGCAGGTGAGATAGCAAGCCCTCTAAGTTAATTCTGCAGAATGTCAGGAGGTCTCCAACATGTCCCTCCCAAAAAATTCCAAGGAGGGTAAGACAACACTAGTTAAATTGCCTTCATCCACAGCTGAGGAAAGCCCCCATATCAGGCTCTACTACACATTTGCTGAGCAAATGGCTGCAGCAGCTTAAGGTGCTAATGGCTCTCCTGGCTCTCCACATAACATCTGCGCTGTAAGGCAGCGCTGCGACAAGAGCATCCCTTCAGGGAGACCCATCTCCACAACTCAGCAGAGCCACTGCCCACTTGGTTTTGCGGGGCTTAAATTCAGGGGCTACCGGGCCTGTTCCGCTGACCGTAACCCCCAGGAAGAGGCCAGTGTCTGCAACAGCCTGGCTGCGGTGGCCATGGTTCGCCTCTGAGTCTCTGGCTGGATGCAGGAATTGGAGCCTGGAAAAGAGATGTCATCCTAGAGCTCTTCTTCATTTCAAATACCGATAAAAAGGCTGTTCACTAGTACAGGTGCAGTCAGCCCTGTTAAATGGCACA
This sequence comes from Sagittarius serpentarius, assembly GCA_034782735.1. Lineage (NCBI taxonomy): Eukaryota > Metazoa > Chordata > Aves > Accipitriformes > Sagittariidae > Sagittarius > Sagittarius serpentarius. The sequence continues at coordinate 80,522 of JAVKLA010000017.1, read as the reverse complement.
ATAGCCAGTGGGTGCATTATGGGAAACATCTGAATTATCACTATGGCAGTAGTTCTCAGTTATGCAGTATGTGCACGGATTTCGTTATGTAGAACATCTCAAACCACAAGATCATTTCAGGGGGAAAAAAAAAAAAAAATATCAGTTATTTTGTTACCTCCCTCAATCAGCGCAAGCTCTAAAATCAGGATAGGTGTCAACTTGCTATTATTGTACTCCAAGAGTGTGACAACTGGTGCCAGCGCTGCCAAAGTCATCTTCATGTGATACACAGGAATCAAACGTGCCAGAACAATAAAGGCACGTTGGCATCTGCGGAAAGAGAGAATCAAAAAGATACAGCATGCTTTGCCCATGGGCTTCGAAAAGCCAAACTTTAATAGCCTGCCATTTCCACCTGGATGCAACTCAGGGTTTCTATCCAGAATGCTGCTGTCACAGCCGAGTCTGGCCCCTTGGAAGGCAGTAAACAGGACACGCGCTGTAGTACCAGGGCCCTTCCAGCACTGCCTCGGGAGGGACGCGTCAACGGTGAAGACTCGTTGCGCGTTTGACAAATGGCATTCTCATGAGCAGGCTGCCACCTCCCGAGGGCAGGTTCACTTCCCTCACTTTTGTGAATTACCTGCTCTATCTAGGGATCTTAGTTCTCCAAAATAACAGGCTGCACCGCAGTCCCTAGGCAGGCACGGAAGCGATAAGAACGCAGCAGGGCCTCCCTTGCCAAAGCCTTTGGGACCACAGCACTCCAGGAATGGGTAAACATCCACATTACTGCAGTCGGAGAGCTGCTATTGAAACAACCCATCTTGCCTAGACACAATGGAGTAGTTTTCACTGAAAATGAGCATTTCAGCAGAAGATAAACCAAAAAGCACCACTTAAATGAAAACACACGAGGCAGAACAGCTGTTGTGAAGGGAGCACACAGCAGAGGTAATTGCCTGCCACGCGGACGAGCTCCAGGCAGGAGAAGGGTTCCACCACACAAGTTCCATGGTGCCAAACAATCAGGAAAACGCCACTTTGACTTAAGTGATGGTTGCTTTTCACTTCATCATCAACATGAAAACAAGGCCCTCATACAGGATGGGAAGAACGACAGCTGGGCCTAAGACAGAAACTTCATCAGATCTTACAAGGTAAGCAACACGGTGCCCTGGGCAGCACATGGAAGGCATAAATCCTTTTAGGACTGGAAGAGGCGTCCGTTCTTCCCTGCGAGGGAAGAAAACAGAAGATGCTTTTGAACCATGTCTGAAACATGAATGTGTCCAGCCACCCACCCAGTGCCTCCACGCGCTCTGCAGGGGATTCTGCAGTTTTTAATCTGGTGCCTGTTGTGTTGAGATCCAGCCTCTTGTGGAAGGAAAAAACTCACAGGTTTTTTATCCCTTTGCACTTGCCTCGGGATAGAAAAATTCAAAGCAGAACAATTAATTTCCTTCCCCCTCCAGATTCCAGATGTTCCCACTCAAGACAGGTCTTTGCTTCTTGCCTCAAAGGCCACACTGTTCTTTTTGTGCAACTTAAATAGCTAGCTTTCACGTCAGAGGTGCCTGAATTTCAGTAGCAAAGGAGATAACTTCCATTCACAACAGAGCCCTGATCCTTCAGAATGGGAGCAAGTATCAAACCAAGGAAGGATCTCCTACTACAGTTCAGAGGGTATCCCAGCATACCCAGCATGTCCTGCCACCCCCAGGTGTAATGCTTGGAAACATCCTTGCCACATGAACCAACAGCGGAGGGGAGAAATTACCTCAGTGAGCTAACGCAGATTCTGTTCATTTGCCAGGAACACAGAGGTGGCAACGTCCACTGCACCATCCAGTCAGCTGCCATCACTGAGGGGCCTGGGGGCTCACAACCAAAGGAAAACCGCAAAATGACAAAGGAAGAGTGCGTTGGGTTTTTTTCCCTGCACGTGAAAACTGCTGATAGGGTGTAGTAGCTGCAGGAAGAGTTGCCATATGCCTGACAGGAAACTTCAATGTAGAGTTGACCAGTGTGCTCAGAGAATCCAGCTAGATTGCCTGCATATTCAGGGCCTTTCTTTTTACTCCTGAAGCAGCCTATATGCTATGCGAGATCAGAGCTCCCATCTCATTTCTGCTGCGAAAAGCTGATGGCACAGAAAGAAGGCAATCATTGGATTCAGGCATGCTGGAGATCTCCTGGGGAAGATAATTCAGTTCAGCACCAAAGCCAGAGGCTGTAAAGATCCCCAGACCCCGCTGAAAGCCGCCTCCTCACTCCGACTAGGCTTACTGCTCAACTTTTGATGCACGTTTCCTTTTTGTATGCATCAAGAGGAAAAAACGATGTGTGGAGGGAGGTATCACGTGAAGATGCAAGTGAGCAACCAAGACAAATCACTAAAAATCAGTTTAAAATAATGCATCCGTTATTGACTGTTCGGCACCATGCACTGGAATAGTTTTTATGTTCAAGCGACCCGACAAGAAAAAGAGAATGCAGTTCTGTTTGCAGTGCCTGCTCAACGTCGACAGTGGTGCCTCGTCCGTCTCACCACCGAGGCACCTTGATACCAGCTCTTTGCTAGACAGTTTACCTGCATTTCAAGCCCTCTAGTGCCCTAGCTGGAAACACCAGACTCAATCAGCAACCCAGTACGTTCTCTGCTGGTCTACAGCACTTCTGGGTACAAAAATCTCTTAAGCGCTTTGAACTGGATGGGTAAACTTTGCTTACACCTATTTTGCCAGCATGGAAAAGGAGCCACAGTGAATTCCTGCTGCAGTTATTAGATGCCCACAGCTCTACATACCATCCAGAAGCTGACAGGTTGGACAGATAGGACAACACTGGGAGAAAGGAACCTATTGCACAAACACCACGAGAGGGTTTGCAAAGAAATAGTTCAATTGATACTGAAGACAGTGGGTTTAAACAGTTTTAGGCTTAAAAGTTCTCTTAGCCTCAAGTTCACAGCAACAGCAGCCATCTTCAGTCCTTCTGCTCTCCCCTCTGTTAGTCTAAGGGGATATTATTTGTTTTATGTTAAAAACAAACACACACCCCCCCCAAAACAGTGCTGCCGTTCTTCTCGTTTCCTTTTATTTTGGAAGCTGCAGCGAAAACAAGCAAGAACCCTCTCACCCTTGTTTACAAAATCTGGGGGAGAAAAACCAACCAGCCAATAGTTAAAAAGTGAAAGGATCACAGAAGCCATCAGTCTAAATAGTTCTTGATGAGGAAGGGCTTACGTTGGGTCCGAACATAATGCTGTACATTTTTGTGGAGGGAGGGTCCCTGGGCAGAACAGTGGGAAAAAGAAAAGACAAATCTGAGACGAGAACCTCCCCGTCAGAGAGTTCCCTTCTCCATTTCACACCGCTTTTCCTTTCCCCATCACGAGCTATTCCTGTATTCATCTGAAGACCAGGGAACTGCTCCCGTGACGTCAAAGCGGTTTCCCAGCAACAATTAATGAGGGCTGTCCACCACAGGGGTTTCCTGAAAAGCTAGCAAGGAATTATCCACCTACTTTCTACAGTGTCACGATGCAATAGGACAGCATTGAACAGGAACTTCTGTTAACCCTTCCATGGCTCAGAGGAAAACCCTGGCACAGCTCCCACTGACACATGTCCTAATTCTTTCAGAGAACCCCAAGCAGAATTCCTTCCACCGGAACCCATCCATAATGAAATACCACATCGGGTAGGAGACACCTGCAGATATGGAGGTGGCAACCAGGCTCAGGAAAAATGCACGACATTAGAAATAGCTCTTATCTTCTTGCTGGCACGCTTCTCTTGTGCCAAGCCTGCGCCAGTCAGAAGCGCAAGCACAAACATTAAAAAGCTGGCTGAGAGAGCAAGGTATTCCCCAGTCCAGCTTACCATCCCTGAGCTGACCTGGGCTGGCAAAGCAGATCCTCAAACTCTACTAATCAGACCCAAAGCATTCCAGCTGCCGGCAAACCTCCCTGGGAGGAAGGCAAAAAGCAGGGCTGCTATCTATATCCCCTTTCTGTTTCCAAGACTGACGCTCCTGCCTCTCACCATGCTGGCAGAGGATACTGAGCCACTTGACACACTAGGTAGCCAAGGGGTACACAGCAAATACAAGACACTGTGGCTGTCTTCCAGGTGGGATCCAGAAACCGATTTGATCATTGAACAAATGATGGGGATAGTTGATTAAAAGGAAAAAATATAATCAACTTCACCTTTTGTCTGCCAGCTGCAAAAGCTGGACTTGACAGCGAAGGGGGAGTCTGAAGAGCGGGTAAAGTATTCCCCTTCCCACTTTCCCACAGCCTCAGCAAGATGAACTCAGCCTTCACCTGCCGAAGTGCTCATCATTCACTGCAGCAGCTGTTGCTGCTGTTTGCAGATTCTCAAGCCACAGGTGATGCTTCCAGTTTAAATAAGCATTTCAAAAGACATGACGGGAAAGGAAACGGGTCCAGCACAACTGAATGAAGATCCTGCAGTACAGTAACTGGCTAACACCTCAAGCCCAAGAAAACCAGCTCCTAGCACTAAATCTCAAATGAAGGGAGAATCATTTGCAGTATCTTGGGTTTTAGGCAAGACTGGATGACGAACATGTACAAGAAGGAGGTAAAGGTAATCCAAAGTCCTGATTCCACCAAAACCAAACCCAATTCAACGATAAGTGTAAAATAATTAAAAAATGGGGTTAATATATATGTGAACACCAATATAGTCCTACTGAACACCAAATTGCATAAGCTAACCTGAAAATGTCACATGGCACACAGCCAATTAACTAGTCAACATTTTTCATCAACTAGCCAGCTTCAAACAAGTAAATCCTTTAACGTATAACCCAGCAGAAGGGCAGGGGGTATTTTGTCTCTGCAAAATGAACAGAAACTACCCAGGAGCAAGCTCCATAAACACCATGCTAAGACACAAGGACAACCCATGAGACTGTCACGGGGAACTCCTTAATGACATGGGAGAGTACAGTATGCTTACTGGGGATTCCCCCGTCTCCTGTAGGTGCATCCCCAGCATCACAAAAAGAGAAAGGAGAAAGCTCATCTCACTTTCTCAAGTCTTGAATGGGATCACAGAGTCACATATTCATTTTAGTACAGCACCATTTTAAATTAACCCCATCAAGCAGCAGAAATCCTGTCACTTACTTACCAGAGATGAATGATGTCAGGTCCCCATCCCTGAAACACTCGCTTGCATTTATACCTATACTGTATTTCGCATGGTGGGGGTATGAGGAGAGGAAAAGAAAAGTCTCTGGTCAATCTTTCTCAAGCCCAAAATAATTGAAGACTTATTCTAAAAATAAACTCACCGTGGTGGTTTTGCACTCTCAGCAGGTCATCTGTTTCCCGATTTCAACGGAGACTTCATTGCCACAACCAGTTCAAGAGGAATTTTGCCGAGATAATATTGCTTCTTAGAAGCCCCCGCCAGCTCTCAACCCTGAATAAAATGCTAGCGATCTTTGCTGCTGCTACAGCAAGCTAATTGCTCTGACAAGCAGCTCTGAAGCAAAGCAGAGCCCAGCTGTTCAGAGGGATGTCATAGAGAGCTCTGCCAATAGCCACATGCACACCCCCCTCCTGCTCTCATTCAAATACTTCAATGGAACTGCCTCCGCACAGCCCTGGGAAGGCTTTAAAGACACAGCACCCTTCCCCTGTCAGGCACTGGAGCAACACAAATGGAAGTGCAGGAGCAAAGAAGAGATACCACAGTAAACATCAGCATCTGCCGGAAGAATTCAAGTGCATGGACTACACTTTGCAGAACACCCTACACGTGCTGAGGCAGGTTACAGGCAGCCTTGTTTCACTCCTGTCATTACTGCCATAATGTTTCCAAGGGGTCAGTTTGTTAATGGTTTCATTTCAAATCAGTTATTTTTTTCTTGTGGATTTATTAGTGATTAAATACTGACAGAGACAGGAAACAAGAAATGCAAATGGCCCTAGAGAGGTTTTAAACCTCTCACTTGCTTACAATTTCCCCAGAAGAGGGGTTTTCCATCCCAGACCTGGCGACTCTACAGACATAGAGGCGGCGATCAAGCCTCCTCTCCATATACTAAAGGTTACTCCGGAGCGCACAAGGCAGCACTGCTGAGCGTGGTGCACAGGCAGACTCTGTGATGGATCACAAGCACGTCCTGTCCCTCGCCCAGCTCAGAAGTTGCTTCTTGTTGGATTATGGAGATCCCCTGACTACAGCTCTAAACACTGGTCAACAGCAGGTAGGTGTCATTCTTCTTCTGCGCCCATGGTTCCCGCTGGGCAGGAGCCCACCGTAGGCAAGGTGCAGCCAGAGCTGACGCGTGCGTGCTCTTGCAGGGCCAGTGCTGACTTCAAACACGATCAGCTCAACCAGCAGCTGGTCTTGAGAAGGCTCCTTGCTCAGGCTGAGCTCTGGCAGTGCTGGAGCTGGCAGCAGAGTAAGGGGCAGCAGGCCTCACGGGGCAGCTGTCTAAAGACAAAAGCTTTGAAGAGAAAGGAGATGAAGATGAGAAGGCACGATCAGCCTTGGGCTCAAGGAGATGGAGAGGCTGAAGTGAGACAGTTGCAAAAAGGTTGAGATGCACAGCTTTAACTGACAGCATCTATTGCAAATACTGTAGTGCTGTGCTGGTAAAGCCTCTTCAGGACTTGCCTTTACCACTTTTGCTAAGTTAATGCAGTTTCTTCTAAATGATCCCTTGCTACAGCCAAAGAAACAGTTCAATAAAGCTTTTAAAAAGCAAGGAGACAGACAACAGAAACCTGATACATTTCAGCGCCATGACAAACTGAGGTTCAAGTTTGTAAAGCAGCCCAACTCTGCAAAGGACTTAAGTTTAAATGTGTGCAGGAGCTTCTGTCTTAACCTGCTTCAAAGCCGTCTGCACGTCAAGCCTGTCATGCCCATGCAGAAAGCAGGTGAATGCTCCTGGCTGGCTGTCCTCCTCTTCCTGCTGAAACTGCTGTGATCCTGGCTGCAGTAAACGGCCCCCTGCTTCTGCCCATTTTGACATTTGAAGAGGGGGTCCCACAGCTAGAGAACTGGAGAGAGAGGAACGACAGAGGGACAAGACAGGGGGTAATAAGACAAAAGTCACTTGCAATGCTATACCAGTGTTTTCAAGCGGAGGGCCACAATTAATCAACCCCCACATCGGCTGAATGCAAAGGCTTCACGGATGTTACATGAGATTTCCCCATCAGAAGGTGTAAGGAAGACAAATCCAGAGGATTCGAGTTCCTTTTATGCCTCCTACCTCTGGCCACTTCAAGTTCTTTCCTCCCAATTCTGCAAAGAACTTTTTAAATCAAAGGTGCCTGTCCAAGTAAACTGAAACCATGATCTCCCAAGCTCTTTGAGAAAGTCACCACTGTCTGAGCAGTGCAAGCTTGTAGGATGAGGGCCTTCAGCTGAGCTCAGGGGCTCTGCTATGACAGTTTCTCAGTCTGCTGCACAGCCAGCCCTGAGAGGTAGCAAGCGACTGTGTTTCCAACAGCTCCATGGATTGCTCAGCAGCAAGTCAGTCTTGACATTCATGTCCCCTGGCAGAAAGCATGAGCTCAGAGTGACTCCCTGTGGCAGCTGAACCCAGCAAAGCTCCAAGATTCAGACACAGATTAGGTTAACAACTCAGCATCAGGGTTTCCCCCCCTTTTTAACTCATCTATTTTGGGTTTGTTTATTCCTGTCACCTAGCACCCAGGCAGGCCCCTGGAGTTTCAAACCTGGAGTTCTCAGCCCTGAAGAAGCTCCAGCAGCTACTTTGCAAATGAAGAAGCAATAGAAAGGGACAGGGGAGTTCAGACGCGGGAGCAGCGCTCCAGCATGCCTTCCCCAGGCCAAGGATCTTTGCTCCAAGTAGACAGAGCCTTAAAATCTCCGCAAACCCTGGTGAAACTAACAGAGCTTTATTTTTGCTAAGAAGCATCTGTGGTCGGCTGCATTTCGACTCAGGATCATTAAGGACAGTTGCTGGCAGCCTCGACTGTGGACCCCTGCAGTGGCAAGATTAGTCCTACATAAGGAGGGAACTTCGGACGCTGTTCTTCCCTTCTACCAGGTCTTCCTGTTTTCAAAGATGCCCAGCTGGAAGAGCATGTTAAGCGAGCAAGAACGCACAATCAGCTTAGGACACTCTGTTGAAACCCCACTGTCACTTCTCAACATCGATATTAAAGCAGAAAGAAGCCTGAGCCTGTAAACCTGATCTCTAGCACCTTGATGCCTGGCACACAGCTCAGCAAGGACAGACTTCTGAGTGAGAAAGCCTTCCAGCCCTAGGACACAAGCACCTGCCCTAGACAGCGCAGATGCAGGCTCCTGCGGGCTTGTCCAGCTCTTTCAAAAACCACTGCCCATTGTCAGCGCGTCGGCAGCACCTCATTTTCATGAAGCACGTGTGTGTGAGAGGATTTCTTAAGCTGCATCTTTGTCCTTAGATGGGGAGACAGTAAATCCTGGGTGGGAGGAGGAAGAGAAGGAAGAGTAAGCCCCACCAGCAGCCTGGACAAAGCCCTACAGAGAGGGCTCCTGCCTTTCACACCTGAAAGCTATTTACTTATTTATCCCACACGTGCCTGTGTGTGTGTGTGTGCACACGCACACAATGAAACTAGGTCAGTGAAAGCAGGGCACAGAAAAGATGCAGCAGCTCTAGGTATTGTCTGTGCTTCCAGCTTGCAGGGAAGCTGCCTATGCCTAACATAGTAATATCGCAGCGCAAACAAAGCAAAAAAGCAACAAGACACGTTCCCTCCCTCCCTGGCAGACATGTATCAAATGAGCCTAGGCTCTAATTTGCCCAGTCCAGCTTCTGTTGAGAGAAGATGTGTCAATTAGTTAGTGGATATAATCCCATAAGAAGGGCGGGGGGGGAGGGGGAAATCAAGACTTGTGACACCAAACTGGTGGGATGGCACTGGTGCAAACCCCCACCATCAGCCCAGGACGGGGCTCCCCCATGTGACAGACGTACCAGGCAGCCTGCATCAGACACCTACAGCAGCTGGAAAGGGAGAAGAGCATTACTAATGGACTTAAATGCATTAATTTACCCACCCAGACCAGAAAACTCCCTCTCCCCTTAGAAAAAAGGAAAAAACCCAAACAGAAGAGCCTGGGACAGACTCCTCGTTGCAGGCATATCAAACACTAGCGCTCTCACTTCTGCCAGCCTCAGCCACCACAGCATCACAGGGATGAGGGAGAGAAAGCAATCCTCAAGCAGCTAGAGAACTGTATCACAGACTGTTCTTTGGGTTGGAATTGACCTTGCTCATTGCATCCAGCAGCAGGCTGCAAGCTATCATTAATTACTAAAGTGCATAGGTAGAAACACACACTTCAGACAGCATAGACTTCCAAGGACATTACGTGCACGCAGACTGCAGGAGAGATTTGGAGAGCTGGCTGCCTATGTGACTCAACCTCAGGGTGCTGCCAGGTATACACCAAGCATCTGAGCGAAGGGATCAGGTTGGACAGCAACACTCTTAGGCAGATACCATGATAACCACCGCACGTGGCAAGTCAAAGATCTTTAAGTCCTCCAGGCTACAGACTTGTTTTGTTGTGTTGTGCAGGAGTGTGTCTGCAGCAGAACGACTTCTTTGTGTTTGGAGTCAGGAAGCGGGAAGGATGAGAACTGCAGCACATTGCTGCTGGGAGCTACCTACTCTAACATGTCCTGTGAAAGCTGCTCCATGAACATCCAGAACCAGAGCAGGCACCCATGGAAAAGCTGACAGCAGGAGACCAGCAGAATCCCCACAGCTGAGGCTGAAGGAAGGATGTTCTGATCTTACTCATCCTTTTCCACGGGGCACACAAATGGAAGAGAGGGAGAACAGCCAGGATACTTCATCACGACTATGACCACCTGAAAGATCTCTCCACATAAGTCCTACAACCAGCATGTTTTTATTAGGCCCAAAGTCTCCTCAGAAGCCACAATAAAGGAACAAGGGGTAGACTGAAGGTGGGGGTGTGTGATAAAAATAGTACCTGCACAGTGGAGACTCCACTCTCAAAAGTCACAAGCCGGAATCATGAGGAGGACGACAACATTCTGAGGAGGATGGAGAAACTCAGGCCATCAAGAACTCTGTCTGAATGGCTTCTACTACCAAAAAAGAGACAAATTTGGCTTACGCCCAAAGAAGCAAGATCCAAGAGTGAAGCTGTGGCCCACCCTGTCCTCAGCTCACCCTGCTGCTGGGAATTGGTGTCACTCCAAGTGCTGCATGAAAACACGCAAAATAAAGGCACCTGCTACATTTACACACCCAGGACTTAAAACCAATGTGAGGACAGAGGTGGGGCTCCTGAAACTAAGAGAAACAATATAAGAACCCTTGAAGAAGCTTACTTGGCCTAAGAGAGAAGAATTTGGAAATTAGACTGCAAGGCAGAATTAGTACTCCACTTCGGAGCCTAGCAGAAAAAAAGCACACTGCCCTAGATTTGGGCTTCACTGGACTAAAGCACTTCGCTTAGCAGTAATCACAGCTGCATTTTCACAGTGCACTGCAGAACATTGCACTAGTCGGCTGCTCAAAGTAGTGCTCATAGCAAGCTGCGTCTACTGCATTTCGGCATTTATAAACATGCACTGCCCAGTCCCTTGCTCAACTGCTACTCTACTGGGACCACCTCACCCTCTAAATTCTAACCCCCCCCCCCCTTCAGCCCCCCAAGAACATAAAGGCATAGCAAACTTCATGCAGGAAGCACACGCTTGCTCCATGCCAGCAAGACATTCCCAATGTGGGAGCTGAACATGGCACCGACTGAATTTGCCAGTTGCAGACGTTTCTGGACTGACTCTGCAAGGGGAGGCAGGCAGAGCTGCCGCCTCTGCTCCCCCTGACACCTCCCCTAGCCAGAAAGCGAACGGGCAGCTCTTTCCTCCGGCGAGACCCTTCCCTCCTCCTGTTTGACTGAAAGGACAGCAGTCTCCCCAGCTCCATTAGGGAGAAAGTCCAGAAGCAGCAGGGATGCAGAGCAGCTAAATCCATCAGCTCAGAGGGACAAAACAAAAGCAAAAGAATACAGGAGAGCCAGAAGAGGGGCAAGGGGGAAACGATAGCAGGAGGAAATATAAATGCTGAGAGACACTCAAGGAAGAAAGGGGAAGGGGCAAGTTAAGTTTAGTGAGTAGCTCGAAAAACTCTTCAGAGATGAAACATCTTGCCCACCTGCTCCTTTTAAAGGCTGTGCTGCCATCTCTGATGGATAAGCGTGCCTGCACTGGACATGGCAGGGAGGAACAGAGAAGGGGTTTAGATTTAAAAGAAATTACCATTTCCTACTAAGTAAAAATTAAACACCCCCCCAGCAAGGAGCTTTGAGTCAACCTCAGCCTTGCCCACAGTCTCTGACGCTGTCTTCTCCTCTGCACGTGCGTGCACGCACACGTGCATGGAGGTGTCTTCTTCCCAGGCTGAAGCCAGTCTCCAGGCAGTAAAAAAGAATTTTTATTTTATAAAAAGGGACCTTCCATTCAAATCTGGCTCAGCTGAGGATGTGTTATCATGGCAACCATCCTCTCCCTGTCTGCCCCAGCAAGGAGAGTATTAAACACACAGATCTGAATGATACTGCACTGGCACAGGCTGCGACTAAACCCAATCATCCCCTCCAGCCCCTCTCCAAGCCGAGGCTAGCGTGATTTGACATGAACCAAATCTGTCAATGGCTCAAGACAGACACGTGGGCAGTAATGAGCAGTGGAAAAAACGTAGCACACTCCATTCAGCTCCAAACACTGATAAATAATTCAGGAAGAGAAATGCCGCAATACAGAGCACAGCACCATTTAAAAATAGAACATGCGCCGATGCCAGAGGAATGGAGAGGAAGGAGAGAAAAGCAGAGAGGTGGTATGAACTAAAGCATGTGTGTCAACAAACTGGGCAGCTCGTGGATGCTGCAGCAACCTCGCTCTACGTATTGATCCCAGCAGATGTTTATTTGCTTACCCTTTAAACTGCGAATCCAAACCAATTATTATTATTATTAACATGGCAACAGCAACCAGGGCTACCCCTTCTGGATCAGAGCCCTGCAGCAAGGCATATACCCAAAAAAAGAGAAACAGCCTCCACGCTGAAGAGCTTGCAGGAAGTACATGGGTGGGAGTGCATACAGCGAGCGTGTACCTGCCCTCCGTCCCTGCAAGTGCGGCAGCGATTCTGCAGCAGTGTGGGCACCAGCTGCCTGGTGTCCAGGGTCAGGTATAGTCCGTTACCTGCGTGTCCTGCTCAGGTGGGGAGCACACATAAAGCTCGCATAATGGAGGCTGAGCTTTGAGAACTTCTTTGGTACAATCTGTTTTCTGGTGGGGGGTGAAGGTGAAACAAGGCTTGACTGCTTCTAATGGGAAAGTTAGAGCTTTTTTCTCTGTTCAGCTGTTCTCTTCTAAATCCAGCTACCTTAAATTCAGACCCTTCCACTCATCTTTCATAACATCAGTTGCTGGCCAGCTGTCCCAGCATTTATATTCCACAAAATGTACGTAATACACAAAACCCTATAAATACACTATAGAAACATCACCTCCGCCACCCTGTTTGGCAACAAGCACAAAGAGCTCAAACCACTGTTCTCTCTGGATTCTGCTGCCCTTCCTGCATTAATAACTGCATCTTAAAACAAACAAATAAACTTTGTGCTAACCTAAAATATTCAACTGTCTGGACAAGTCTGCAATATAGCTATCACCTGTATTTTCATCGTGAGAACTAGGACACAGCAGAAGTGATGTAAGTAAGGTTAGAAAGGTCACTATTGGACCCGAGAGTTCCTCCTTTCACCTACAGAGCCTAACCCATTTCACATTTACTCTTAACTATGAAGAAGCCTTGGTCACAGATACAGCCCCTTTATCCCAGTTTGGCATTGGGCTGCTCCAAAGAACAAGATAGTCTTTCCAGGTTTTGCAGAACCTGTGAAATACTTTGACAGATGGCTGTTTTTTTCTCCCCTCGCAGTTTCAAAAAATAACACTAGAAAGACACCAATCTCTCCCTGCTTCCTCGTGAAGAAGAACGATACCAGTTTCCCAAGTACTTGTAAGACAGGAAACTGCTGCTAATAAGAAAATACAGAGTCAATCTTTGATAAGGAAAAATAAAATACTATCATGTACAGTTAATCCAAAACCTAATAAATCTGTACGCAGAAGCAGCTTTCCACAAATATTTTGAGTTTTCACCCCCCTAAAAAAAATAAAAAATTGAAAATGTGAGGGAATAAAAGGAAAAAAAAAAAAGAAAAAAGGAAGTAAAAGGCCACTGAGAGGAATTTCAATAGACAGACCTGATGCCTGCTTGTAAGGAACCTTGGTCTTAAAGAGGAAATCATAAACAAGTGGCTCCTTTGGTTTCAGCAAAGATCTCCCAAAACGTATTTTGCCCTAAATTTGAGCAAAGGTGAATAAAACTGTGTTACTCAGTCTTAATCACTGGAGCACTGCAAGGCAACAATAAAAACTAAACAAGGCTTGTACAATTGTGCTGATCTAATCTGTGCGCATCTCTTACTTGTCCAACTAACGTTTCACCACAGCAGCCGCTGCGAGGGTACTCCGACAGAACAGTTAAAAGAAGAGCATCTATGAATGCTCCCACTAGTGGCAAGACAGAATCATGAGATCAATCCTTAGCACAGAATCCATCCACAAGACCTTGATCGTTAAGAAGCCAGGCTCACCAGTTCTGCGGCTCAGTGAACAGTTCATTTATTCATATAATTATGTTGGTACAACCCTCAGCAGAGTCAGTTATAGGCCAGAGGTTCCCATAAGCAGCAGCTCTATCGGATGAAGCACATTTGTACCAATACAAACGCGGCATCAGGCGAGAGGGCAGAAGTGCTTTCACTGTACCAGCACAGCAAAGCCACACTGCCTAGGTTGCTGAAATCTCACAGATAGATCATGTGTCAAAGCTGAGATTTTTGCCAGTACCACCTTCCCAGTTTTGGGGAGCTATGCGCTGCTGAGACCAGGTCTGAAATGCACTCGGCACAGAGGGTTTCACGCGCACCCAGTCCGTGCCAACGAGGTAGACTGCTTCTCTAAACCCCATGTCCCTGTTTAAACGAAGCCAAACAATCTCAGTCCCAGCCTAGGTTTCAAACTGATCTGGGGGAGATACGTCGAAGGGCAGCCCCCCTGCTTTTGGGCTACTGTAATTTTAAAAGCAGCTTTGAGGTTGGAGCAACTGCACCGAGCTGAGGAGGCAGAACACAAGCACCTCCCTGCATTCCCCATGTTCTCAATCTTCATTCTCTTTTCTGTCCATGCTCTCCCCTTTCCCTCCCAAGGTCAAATCATAACAGAAGGATTCGGCTCAAAGCACCTGCTTATTTTGGTTTGGACATGGGGAAGCAGGTAGGGCGGCATCCTATTTCCTAATACATAGTATGCCTAAAGCCGCCCAAAAGAGGTCAGTTTCTGAGATACAGCAAACATCTTCTGTAATAAAGTGGCTCTTGTGTCTACGCTCAGCTCGGGAGAAATTAGTTTCTCAAAGAAAAGGATGTCAAAGCAATATAAAAATTTTAAAACTTCATTAAAAAAATACAAGCGAGCTGCTATAAAGAGTAGGCTGCATCTGCCCACACTCAATAATCATCACCAAAATTCACTGGGAGGCAGCAGTGACTCAGCCTGCAGTACACAAAGACAGCTTGTGCTCCCAATACATAATGAAACTGGGCTTTATACAAAATCATAAACCCGCATGCGCCCCACTGACAACACACAGGCAGGGGAATCCCAGCACTGACAGACAGGCGGGGAATCATCAGCCCTTCCTCCTGCTGCGGCCTACACTCAGACACAAAAACGTCTCCGCAGAAGCACACCTCACCTTTGCTTCAATCCGGGAAGTAGGCCGTATTGTCTTCCAGCTGGGTTTACTAGGGCTCAGAAATCAAGAGAAGGTTCAAAAAAAGATGGAGGAGAGTGTGATATAGCTGAAGGGGGAGGGAAACTAACTCTGGTCCTCAATGGCACCCCACTATCCTTTCAAATGTCACCTCCAGCTCTTAAAAAAAAAAAAAGGGAAAAAAGAGAGAAATCTATGCATGGTTTTATTAAATTGCTCCATTGTGTGAATAATCATACTTCCAGTAAAAACCTTAACATATACAATTACTGCACTTTACTTTCTGCCCAATAGCCACAAGAAACATCGGGCTTTCTAACAGATTGTACTGTTTGCGCCCATACTCATGCTGTCACATCACTTAAAAAACACGTTTCTCAGCGACACTTTCTGTGCTGGCCTCCAGAACAACTCCTCCATTCAGGCACCCTCAGCCTTTTTCTCAGAACAACCAGTAGCTCCTATCAAAACTAACTGATACAGAAGGCCACTCAGCAAATGAAAAAAAACCTGTCCCGTGGAATCAGGACTTCAGCAGCACAACACATTCGAGTTACAAACTCTTCTACCTGTTCACAGCAGGGCACCGGCCTGTGAGCCAGGGAAGTGCAGACCTCCTGCGTTCTTACCCTAGCTCAGCTCTGCCTTCGATGCCATCTCGGTCAAATAATTTCTTCTCCCCGTTCTTCAGATCCACCACCTGTAAAACAGGGATTACATGCACCTACTCACAGTGGGGTAGAAAGGATTAATGTATTAGTGCTGCAAACCCCCTTTCTAAATGCCTCAGTGTACAGTCATGGGCAGGGATGGGATGGGACAAGGGGGCTGGACCAACACGGCTTTACTATTAGCTCCTGCTGCGGCACTGACAGGGAAGGCCTCCCTGAATTTTGCCATGTTCCTTGTTCTATGCCCCAGTCCTTCTCCAAGCAGCTCTGGCCACCAAAGCTCTTCGGATCTCTACAGGCGTCCTGCAGCACGCACTTGCCTTGTGCTCCAGAACAGGGAACACACAGGCCAGAGAAGCTGCTGTGAAGCAACAAGCTTCTCTCTGGATTGCCCACACATAAATTTTACTTAGTGTAACACAGTGGATATACACCCTCTACTCACATTTCTTTTCCCCATACGTGCACGCTCCATATGAAGTCACTTAAGTGCTGACACTGTGAGAGGGAAGATCTAAGTCTTCAGCAGAAGCCCTCTTGCTGCCCCATTTTGATCCTTGTGTGGGAGGCACCTTGCTGTCCTGAGCCCATCTAGTGCCTGAGTTGCCAGAAGTTGGTTCTGCACCCCCAAGCTTCCAGTCTCTTCTGAGCTACAAAGCCTAGCAGACTCAGCTTAACTCACTGCCACATAGCTGCTCAGCAAATGCTAACAGGCTTTTTGTCCTCATTTCTGTTTTTCCCCACCTCAAGCCAACTGGTGCCACCAGTTTCGGGGATGGCTGTATTTTTTAAGACGTCTAAAGCAGCCACTAAAAAGAGTTGGGGGAGAAAGTTTTTAAAACCAAGTAGGTGATCTAGAAAGGGTCTAGATCCAGCACGGTTCTACCCTCACTACAGCATTGCCACATCCTGTTTATTTTGTCCACCGCTGTTCCACGTTCTGCCTGTACTTCCTGACATTGTATTCCTCCAAATGGATGTATGTGAGAAGACTTAGGAAGTGATAGGTATAATCCTGTAGCATCTATAGCAGCGATAGGGGCTGTGCAAGTACTCACTGTGAGTAGCCGCTTTGGTTATAGTTTTCCAAAAGCATTTGCATTTAGGCCAGACTAACAAGAGCTTTCCAGTACTCAGTGATTGATAAGGGCAGCCAGCGGGATTCCCAGACAGTTTCCAAGAAGATTCAGAGTTAGGCACCTGTTACCTGCAGGAGGATCTCCAAGGTCTTTGTTTCCAAAGAGGCCAAGGTGCCAAATTCAAATTCAGCATCAACTGAAAGTGGGTTTGGGATGCTTTTGAAGATGTTACCCATTAACAGTAAATTTTGGTTTCCATTATCAGACATACACACACACAGTCTGACTCGCAACTAGGCATCCTCTGCTTACATAGCCCCTTTCCTTGCATGATCTCAAAGCTTCCCTCCCCGACCCCCAAAGCAATTTCTCCTAAAGAAGGAATATTTTTTTGCACCCATTTTTCCGACTGCCAGAATGTCATGGCCACACACTAAGCAAATCCTAGGATAGAGACTCCCATTCCCTTTCTAAATGCTAGCAATATTCCTCCATTTTATAAAGAGACAATAATAACCCAACAATAAGACGACAAAAAAGGTCAGAAAGCTAAAGTGATAAAATGCAAACAGACACTGATGGCTGATCTCCTATGTTCAGCAGGCCACCAGGATTGCCCAGAGGTCTGACAGCAGCACGGCTCCACACCTACTTCTCAGAGACAAGGAAAGCAAGGCAGGAAGGTCCAAGCTGTAAAGGTCTCGTGACATGATTCAGAAGGAAGACATTGCATTTAGCCATCAATTCAACCTGTCACCTGAAACCAAGCTGTTGGAAAGCTGGCACTGGGCACAGACACGCACATTGTTCTGCTTTTGTGTTGAACATGGATTTAATAAAGCCAGTTGGGCAGCAGACACAAGAGCTTATTGGGGGCTACCTCTCTCTACTGCTTGGGGAGACTCGATAGCATCAGCCTTGACTCTCACTAACACCTCTGCCAGAGATCTGTGTTGCCACAGCTCTACTTGGACTACATTTATGGAACCAGTTGAAAAGCATGCAGTTCATTTAGATATCTGCATTTTCGTGTTGTCAGGCAGCTAATTTCTGAGTGATCCTAAAGCAGTTACCCAGAAAGAAAAAATAAACAGTATATACACTAGAGATCATTGATGGATCTAGGCATTAATGAACCAAATTACAAGACCCTTCAGGAACTTGGCCAGGTCTCTGCAATGGTGCCAGAATGGGTGGGGAAAGCAAGTGCGGTTGGGACTTTGTAACTAGCATCGTTCCATAACACTGGGTGAGTAGCAGTGTCTCTTTGGCAAGCACTTTCGCACATTAAGCAAGTCAAATGTATTTTGAGTGCCTGATGACTGCTGAATACAAGGGTGATAGTAAGCCTCTGAGCTGGTTTTCCATAGAGTGACCATGCCATACTTGGTCTTCAGAGCTAGGGTATCTTAATGGACAGAGATACAAAGCAAAACTTCTTGCTAGAGGAAGTTAATAGGTGGCACTAATTACCTCTAATTCACACCCAAATCATCCCACAGATAAACTAGAGAACAGGCCTTTAGGCATTTAAAAAAAAAAAAAAAAAAAAGACATTGCAAACCTTTTTTCACCTTATCTAAAGTGCTGGGAAAGATCAGCTAGAATTAAAGACAAATGCATTGACACAAACCTGACCACTTGCTGGAAACAGAGTCTACCTGGTCATCAACTCTCTTTGTATTCTATTGCAAAGAGGAAGGCATCCCACAAATAATATCAGCTTTAAACTTCTTTCCACCACCATGCCTTCTCCACAGAGTAGCGTTCTCTAGCAGGAGCAAGGAGACCATGCCACCACCAGCTGTAGGTGCTGAGATGTTGAGTTTGATGAGTCCATCAAAACAAAGAGCATCCAAACACGAACTACCTAGATATCCAGGGCTTTCAGCACCTCTGCCATAAACCACAAACACACAGCAACAAAATAATCTAATCATTCTAAATACAGGGGTATTTAGAGTTTTGCTAGCATTAACTTCCAGAAATTTACACTTTAAAAACCAGCAATAGTCATGTAAAAAAGCCACTAGAGAGGCAAAGTCAGCCTTTCACTCATATCTGGCTCCAGAAAGAAGCAGCCTTGGTAACAGTTCATTCAGGCAGGGGTGGTGACTGAAAGCCAGGACTCTGGGCTCTCTTCAAGCCCAGTCACTTCCATGCCATGCTACAAGCTCCTTAACAGTACAGAAGTGTTACTTACACCTCAGCGATTCCCAGGGCAACTGCTGTTCCTAAGGAACTGAGATCCTTAGATGAAAGAAACTGGGAGAAGGACAATGGGTTATTATTAGAAACTAGTATTGACATAAGCTGGAAACAGCATCCAAAACCAACTATTCTACCTACTTAAGGCTGATGCTTTAGCCTCGGTTAGTGAGATACAAACGTAGCATCACCTGAACTGCCGCCTCCCCGTGCCACAGACCCTGGCAGCATTAATCAGCATTGCCACTTATTTCTCTGACCTCTCCAAGTCTTTAAGATACACCATCATCTATAGGTGCAGCTGTAGACACTTCCAAAATACGTAATTAAAAAGAGATTCAGACCAAGGTGAAAGTTACATTCACTTGGCCCACAGGGCTTATTTCCTCCCAACATTACACTTCCCTGCCTGGGCTATGTCAAAGAGACACAAATGTCTTCTGCCTTTTATTTGCTTTAGGGACTGAAGAACAAGTTACAAGTTTTGTGGCCCTGCAGTCATGGTAAGCGGTCCATCATAATTGCAACAGGCATCAAGTCATTTTGATGTGTGTTTCAATCTCTGCTGGGGCCTTTGGATCAGGCCACAAAAGCACATTTGTGAAGAATTTAAGGCAAGAAACACAACTCGGCACAGGCATGCAGAGGAATTACCAGAGGCACAGAATATTGGCAAGATCATTTTATTAAGAGTTCATCTTTAGCCAAATAATAGCCCTTTGAAAAGTCTTCAGCACTCAGGTGCCAAGCTGCACTTCCTGCCTCTCGCTGCACCATTACACTGGACTTCCTGCTTCGAATTACTCAGAAAGTAGCAGCTTGCTGAGCGACACCAAAACCTGCTGTACTTGGGGAGTGATTGAAGCGGGGGGAAAAGCAGCTCCAAAACCTGTTCTGAAAGCTGTGATACATATCCTGCTTGTATAGCTTCTTTGGCAGCCACCTCCTCCTTAAAAAAAAAAAAAAAAATTAAAAAAAATAATCAAGTTCTTAAAATGAGTACTGATCTAGTTGAAGTTTACTATTAAACAATATAATGAGATGAAGTGCATACACTGCATACATACATATATACACTCGCAAACATCGGTGCTGGGACTACCTGCATGCATTCTTCACACTTTTCATACAACTCTGCCCATTTTGGCATGAAAGCACTCTCCGTTCCTCCACCTGATTCTAGGTAGGAATTAACGCGATGACAAAATTACTTATAGTTGACATTTCTCCAATATACTAATTCTTTTCTTCATCTGTCAACATCTACCATATGAAGGAAGACAAGAAATAAAAGTTAAAATAGATAGATCGGAACTGTAGAAGACAGTGGGGCAAATCCAGACTCCACTGTAATCAGAGAAAGCTTTGGTTCACACATCCCATTTACAAATAACTGGAGGGTAGAGTGGTGGAAGTGAAGACAACACCTGAAGACAGGCCGAGAGAGTTGGGGTTGCTCAGCCTGGAGAGAAAAAGACTCTGGGAAGACTTTATTGTGGCCTTTCAATAATTAACAGGGGCTTATAAGAAAGATGGAGAAAGACTTTTTACCATGGCCTGTAGTGACAGGACAAGGGGTTTAAACTGAGAGCAGTTTTAGATTGGATATAAGAAATTTTTTTACAGTGAGGGTGGTGAGACATTGGAGCAGGTTGCCCAGAGAAGCTGTGGACGCCACATCCCTGGAGGCATTCAAAGTCAGGTTGGACAGGGCTTTGAGCAATCTGATCTAGTGAAGATGTCCCTGCCCATGGCAGGGGGGTGGACGAGATGATCTTTAAAAAGGTCCCTTCCAGCCCAAACCATTCTGTGATTCTAAAAGAATTTAAGCACTGAAATGATGCTAAGCCTGGGACCAGTCCTACAGACAGATTTTTTTTTTTAATTATTATTTTCTTAAATGGGTGATTTATACACCTTCCCCCTGAAGATGGGGTTTTAGAATAGCAGCAGTGACACAACCTTAAATTTAGCAACATGAATGGCATCACTACTATAAGGGGAACTTGATGCATCTGCGCTCTGACGAGAGGATAGAATATCACAGGCAGAACAAGAGGTACTGCAGAACAGCTGGAAGAAGGGATTTGACATGGACATTCTCCGCTGCTCTGATCCACAGGCCAGTACTGAACGGGAAGGCCTGTTTTTCCCCCAGCCAATTCCTTGCCATCAGTATAGCAGTTTCCTTCCCCTTTAATCCAGTTGACTGGGCCTCTCTATTCCCTCCAACCCCCTTTAAAGCCTGCTACAGACAACCTGTGGCAACTACAACAGGGACAGGCAAGAACAACAAATATTTCCTCAGTTTCTATGAAACTGAGCAATGCTGCCACCCCTTCTCCCAACACTAACTATTCCAGGCAATAGCAGAATCCCAGGATCCCAGGTCCTTATGCAACAGTTTCCCAGCCACAGAGAAAGTGGCTGCATGTAGTTTGGTAAGTTCTCTGGGATGTGCTTCCTTATACATCCACCTTACTTGAGCTTACTCCCAGGCCTTAGCTTTTACTTAACTAAAACAAGACACGCAAAGTTGCAATGGTTTAACTCAAGGGACAACATAACACCCGATATTATTCAAGTCAGTACGGTTTTGGACATACATAGTACACCACTCTAAACCTTGTTTGCTGGGTTTAGCTCATACTTGTCACACAAGCCAAAAAAACCACACGCAGCACCATGCTGTTTAAAGCAGCTACCTCACGCTTCCAGTTAGATGGGATGCCGATTAGTGCACCCTGGTGCTGCTCTCAGCCCAAGGAAAACTCAAAAACTTAAGCCCAGCATAACCGATTCTAAAATATTCACCCAGCAGCGACCCTGTAGGGAGCCTGAAGCAACCATTTAGACAGAGAAAGAAATACTGTATTTGCCCCAATAAGAGATTAACTTCAACTGTCAGCACAGCGCATAGTTCTGCACACCACACAGCAGGCTGATGAGAAAGGCCCTAGGTAACACTGGAACCAAGAAAAGCAGAGCTAGTTTTATGCAAGCGCGGTGCCTGGGTGAATCAGATTGCGTCTGGGACCCCAAGAAGCACCACCGCATGAGCGGTACACAAACAGACCAGCTTCCTCCGGCATCTCAGCAAGAGACGATCCACAGGTATCTAACAAATTCTAATGTTGCAACTCCCAGGATGTAAGAGGCCATAGTCTGCTAGAAGATGCGTTATGTTCTGGCAAGCTGGACAGCTAGATTTAGAAGCATCTGCTTCTTCCAGCCCTGGGAGACTGCAGATCCTGTCCCAAACCAGCAACAAACAACAAAGATACCAGAGAAAAAATCTGAGAGAACTAACTAGTTCCTTTAATTCCACTCCGCTGAATGGACTACCAGCCTAGAGACTTAACCCTCACACGTCAGATGGCTGCAGCACAAAGCAGCACTTGACTAACTAGCGTTACATAGCTCTGAATGGAGAGGAGTACAGCTACACCACAGACTGTAACTTCTCAGTTTTGACCCTAGGAAGGTCTAAACAAACAAAGCTCCTAAGACTCAGCCAAAGAGGAGGACAACGCTACAAACCATTGTCCAATACTGCTAAATCACTCCAGGTTTCATCTTGTTCACGCTACACAGGCAGCTCAAACCGTCCCTTAGGAACCACTCAGGAAAAACTGCAATGCCTGGTAACTAAGGGGTCAAGTGGCTCCATATCCTACTCGCCTCTAGGGCACCAGTCCCCAGTCATTCCCCATTCCTGAGCAGGGGAAGAGATAAGAGAACAGACCATATCCAAGTGATGTTTCTCCTTCAGGACTGGCAGGAGTTGATTTGGGAGTCTTAATCCAGCTCCTCAAAAGCCAGGTGACTGTCTCCAGCAAAGCATCATCATTTCAAGCAACATGTTGAGATCCATCCTCAATTGTGCAATGCCTGGAGTGTGGGGTAATGGTTTACTACCCAGTGAAGCTGCCATCAAACATCACAATTTGCCATCTTGGCGGACAGAGAAGAAGAAAATCAGTCTAATGTCTTTCCTCGTCATCTAGTTTGTTTCATTAAACAAACAAAAAAACAACCAAACAAAAACTTACACACACACACACACACTCTGAAATAAGTTTCCAAAGTTTCCTATGCAGATACAATCTGTCCTTGCATTCCAAAGAAACAGGAATGAACCGGGGAAATCTTTACCAATATATGTTTAACAGCTCATTGAAAATACAAAGAGCTGTGGATGGAGAAGCCAGATGCTAAGAGAACATCTATTAAAAATAGTTCAGCAAATCACCTGTGAACTACTGAATTACCATTTAATCAGAAAGGAAGATTACAGCAAGCATACTTGGTATGATTTAATCAAGATTCCTAGCACAAATTCAAGGAGAAGGTCACAGAGGTTATGTCAGTCAGCCTTAATAGGCTATAGGTAGCAAACAGGGTAGAAATAAAAAAGAATGGAGCATAAGGAATCAGAACAAATTCTCAAAGAAAGATGGAGGACAGGTCAAGGCAAGAGATGAGACAAGATTCTCAACAAGCACCAGTGACAGAAAACCAAACTGAGACCAGCCACGTGTGGAACTTCTCTGCATGCTGCCAGCAGGAAAAGGAGCACTGAGACAGAGATTTAGAATTAGCACGGGCACTGTTTTGATTTGTAAACAGGCATGTGTTCATCTGCTTTCTGACAAGCAAACCAGGTCCCACAACATACTCCCACTGCTCCCCATGCAGACAGGGGAAAACAACTCTTGTGCACACCAATGATTTGTGATACCTGTGGCCTACAGCGTGCTCTCCTTTACGGTATCTGTTCTTTGTAACATCAGCCAGCCTTCTTGGCACAGCCGGCAGGTAAGGACAGCTTTGCTGTTCCATGGGTCTTGAAGAAGCAGCCACAACACCACATCGAAGAGCTTCTCCCCACCCCACCCCCTTCCCTACTGTTAGGACATAACGCTTCAGCCTATTCTTTGGTGATAAACAGGCACCAAAGCTTGGCAATATTTCCAGCTCCTCAAGCAGGTTATCTCCCTTTATCAAGTCTTCTTTCCCGCCCTTCTCTTCCCCAACCCCTTACACTTCTTAAGCTTTTACTTTGCTCCAAAAATGAAGACAGCCAGTAATCTGCACCTACTGAGCAACATATGTAGGGTTAACAGCAGCTCTGCATTTCCAGCTCATGTCACATATGAATCCTCTTCAGCAGAGTGGTTCAGGTTCTAATGGATCACTTCGCATGAAGAGAGGCTGCAAAAGCAGCAGAAGCTATAATAAACTCAAGGTTTCTTTGTACTCAGAATTACAGTGGCATTCTTGAGCTCCGAGAAAAATAAAGCCTGTCCTGGAAAGCTGGAAGCTTGGCACTTCTGCCAGAAGCTTGCTTAGTGTTCCTTGCAGTGAAGCTCATTCTCTTACTACTCCTACTACTAAGGCACACCTAGCTGCATTATCAGCATATATGGCTAGAAATACACCTTGTTTTTCCAGACATCTTTTGTCAGCACTGAAGCATCGCAAATGTATACAAAGAACAGGCAGAACTAAAGCAGTTGAGCTCAGCTTTAAGTGCTCAGGAGAAAAGCTAAGGCATTTCTGAGCTGATCAGTCTCTATGTTAAGAAGATACCTAGAAGCAACAGGTCATTCAGATTAGACAGATGCACTGAGTAGGGTGCTTGGTAGTATCTGCAAGCTGGTAAATCAGCTCGCAGGAATAGGAATCAATTCACCCCTCTGAAAAAATCTAACACCTGTTTTTGGGCACAATTACATTATGTGAAACCATCGCAGACAGATCTCAGACAAAAAATGTGAGGGCGGTGGGATGATCATCCCTGTTGCATTTTAGCTGAGATACAAAACTGGAAAAAAAAAGGTCACAAGTCAAAGTGTTTAGGAATGAACAGCAAGGATTCTGGTGACACTCCTTCCCGCATTTTCATTATTATTCATTTTTTTATTAGGAGCAGGGAGTTGCCTGACAAGGAACACTTCACAGCGCAAAGGGCTACTGTGTGTAGCACTGCTGAAGGGCAGAAAAGAACAAGAATGTAAACCTTATGTCCAAATTAAAATTCAAGGCAACGTCTAGAACGGGTCTGTACAGCCAGCCCTGATGTCCTGACCACTGCATCTTCATTGGTTTTGATAGATAAGGTAACTGTAGGACAGGTCAGCCAGGCTCACCAACACGTAGCACACTCACACTACAGTGAACAGGCCACCTGAGGATGCGTGGGAAACAGATGAAGACATGGCAGAAAAGGGCATGTCCTGGGACAGAGTAAAATAAGAGGGATCTTGCACCAATCCCCGTGCAGGACAAGTAAGTTGGAGTAAGTCAAAAGGACCCAGCTGTAGCAGAAGCAAGTACAGACCCTAGAGAGAAGAGAGGCAAATAAGGCCTTTACCAACAAGTTCAGATTCTCTGTGGTCTAACAAAGAGCTCGAATAGCTGGTCATTTAAGGAACAATCGATAACAGAAGAGACAGCATAAAACCATCGGGGTCTGCGAGTCACCCTCAATGAGCCGGTTACAAACTGGCTGGAGCCTCACCCGCCATTTAAGGAGCTGGCACAGTCTTTGCACAGCACTCCCTCAGATCTGTGGTGCCCTTTTGAAAGGCAATCACGCTCCTATAAGCAGCTTCTGAGAGGCAGACCATCATCAAGCTCTTTATAAAACCAGAGGCCAGTGCAGCAGCCTAGACCTCGGCTCAGCTTTCTTGCTCATCTCAAAACAAAAAGAGGCCAGAACGAACAATGACTAAAAAGCAGAAAAGGTTGCCATCTATGAAAGAGAGAATCTAGACCAAACTGTAAAGGAAATGAGGGGAGGGATTAAAAAAAGATTCACACCAGTGACAGAAGAGAGGTAACAATCCACCAGCTACATCTACTTACACACTGTATCAAGAGCTCAGAACGACAACCTCTATGAGACCATTTCAAACTCATCAGAGGAAGACTTTTAAGTAATATCAACTTACCTGTGAAACTTGCTGCCAGAATACTGCACTGGCAGGAGTCAGAGGCAACTCTGGCACTCAGGCAGACAGCCCAACCATCTACAGGTACCCCAAAAAGCCCTGTGATGATTTAAACGTGTCACAGGGCAGAGAACACAGAGTAACAAGTAAGAAAACAAGCCTTCCATGTATCCCATTAGTGACCTACAACAGACCCTCAGAAATCGCTCCTGAACGCACTCCAACCAAGCCAGAAGACAACTAACCCTCCAGCATTTTCACTCCTGTTGTTACACACGGCAGGGCCCCAGAAGTCCGATGTTTCCAGGAAAGCATTTCAAAGCAAAGACATTGTCTCGCAGGATACCAGAAAACCTTATTTCACTTCCCAGGCGCTAGAACGGGTGCCTGGCCATCAACGACGTGCGGCCTCCCCTCCCACCTGTTGCTCCCCTTCCTCCTTAGCCTCTCGCAAGTGCTGCATTGCACGCAGAAAGCTGGGGAACGAGGCGGCCACAGCAAGCCGGGGCACTTTCGGATCGCACAGGGATGCCCCTTGTACCCGGGCCAGCCAGAGACGCACGGTGCACGGGAACACCCGGCTACCATGTGCTCCGCAAACTTGCCGAGGCAAGCGGCCCGCTGCAAACTCCTCCACGCACCGACACCCCGGGCAGCCTCGCAAGCCCCGACGGGCAGCAACGCCCCCGGAGATGGCGGAGACCCAGCCGGACACCCCCACCGGCCGCTCCCCCGAGAGGGTCAGCCCAGGAGCCAGACACCCCCTCCACAATTAACACGAGAGAATTAACAACGCCTGCAATCGTGTGCAAACCTGTACACGTTAAGTATGGACAAAGGAAGGAAAAAAAGTTATGACAGCTGGAA
>JAVKLA010000017.1:0-20377 GCA_034782735.1 Sagittarius serpentarius | reverse complement strand
ACCGGCTCCAGCCCCTCGGCGAGGACCTGATGTGCTCCTGAGCCTGGCCAGGCCACGCCGCGACATGTTCAACCCCGTCAGCCCCCCGGCCACCGGCTATGCTGAGCACTGCTGCCTGCGCCCACCCCACGGACCAGCCCCGGGTGCCCCAGGGCCACAAGGTCGGTCGTCGTCCCCTCGTCCTGGCCAGTGGCTGGGCCTGAGCGGTGCCTGGCACGGGCACGAGGGGCACCCGACTTCCTTGGGTTCGGACATGCTCTGGGGATTTCCTCTCCCCGTTGTGCCACCCACCCTAATAGTTTTCCCGTCTTTCTCATCCCCTCTGCCAGGACTTGATTTCCCCTTATGCCATCAGTCAAACCTCGTGAGCAGTCACCGTGGTTATGGGTTGGTGGCAGGAACCGAGCACCCGGGCAGTGGTGATGGTAAGTCTCCAGTCTTGGGAGGGCATGGGGCAGGTAGGGGTTCTGCGAGGGGTTTGGGCATCTCCTGGGGATGGTGTTGGTTGTGTCAGGAGTGCCAGTATGTGTGCTGGGGGGGTTGGGAAGTGCTGGGGACAGTGATGCCTGTGATGAGGGAGGGGACTGCTGGCGCTTCAGGTGTCTTTCCTGGAACAGTGATGCCTGTGTGAACAGGAGGATTTGTGCTGGCTGTGGCCAAGGGGATCAGGCACTTTCCTTGGGCTGATACCAGCTGTAGCAGGGAGTACGTGTGTGTCAGGGGGTTCAGGTACCCTAGGAACACTGATGCCTGCGGTAGGGAGGAGGGACACTTTTGAGCCTTGCCACAGTCCAAAGCCAGCAACAAGTATAAACTGGGAGAGGAGTGGCCGGAGAGCAGCCCTGCAGAAAGGGATCTGGGGGTGCTGGTCGGCAGCAGGCTCAACAGGAGCCAGCCGTGTGCCCTGGCAGCCAAGAGGGCAAGCCGCATCCTGGGGCGCATCAAACACAGCATAAGCAGCCGGTGAAAAAAGGTGATTAACCCGCTGTACTCAGTGTTGGTGCGGCCTTACCTTGAGTACTGTGTGCAGTTCTGGGCTCCACCATTTAAGAAGGATGTTACTTAAGTGCATCCAGAGGAGGGCAACAAAGGTGGTGAAAGGGCTAGAAGGCATGTCCTATGAGGAGCGGCTAAGGACTTTGGGTATGTCTAGTTCCGAGAAAAGGAGGTTGAGAGGCGACCTCATTGCTCTCTACAGCTTCCTGAGGAAGGGAAGTGGAGAGGGAGGTGCTGAGCTCCTCTCCCTGGTGTCCAGTGATAGGACGTGTGGGAGTGGTTCAAAGCTGTGCCAGGGAGGGTTTAGACTTGGACATTAGGAAGCATTTCTTTACTGACAGGGTGGTCAAGCACTGGAACAGGCTTCCCAGAGAGATAGTTGATGCTTCAAGCTTGTCAATATTTAAGAGGCATTGGGACAATGCCCTTAATAACATGCTTTAACTTTTGGTCAGCCCTGAATTAGTCAGGCAGTTGGACTAGAGGATCATGGTAGCTCCCTTCCAACTGAAATAATTCTATTCTATTCTATTCTATTCTATTCTATTCTATTCTATTCTATTCTATTCTATTCTATTCTATTCTATTCTGTTCCATTCTAAATCAGAAGCTAACTGGCACGCTTCAGGGTACTCCTCCAGGCTCCAAAGCACCAGGCTTGTGTCCTTGGGGGTTTCTTTAGCCTCCTAGGACCCATGCTGAGGGGAGTGCCCCCCACTCTCTGCTGCCATCCCAGGCTCAAGGTTCTCAACGCCCCGTGGTGCAAGCAAACTGGGCAAGAAGCGGGCACTGTCCATCTCACCCCTGTCAGACTCTAGCATTGACCTGCAGACGGTAATCCGCACCTCGCCCAACTCCCTCGTTGCGTTCATCAACTCCCGCTGCGCCTCTGCCAGTGGTTCCTACGGCCACCTCTCCATCAGCACCATCAGGTGGGCACCAGACTTCAGCCCCGCTGGCACGCATGCAGCCTGTAAGCCTGGGAGCCTGAATGCCAATTCCCAGTTTGGGGAGTGCCTGGGGTGAGGGCTAGGGAAGGCGGGAGCAGAGTGGGACAGTGGGTTACAGAAGGAGTGGCTGGGAGTTCAGACACCTGGGATCCCTGGCTCAGAAGACCTAAATTTCTGTCCTCTGATGGTGTCACCTGCTCATCCCTCTTGCTCTTTGCAGTCCATCGCTGGGGTACCAGAGTCCACCGGGCCAGCAGAAGGGCCAAGGCCACCTGTACAGTCACACCCCCCCTGCCCCTCCATGTAGCTCCCATGAACACCTGTCCACCCGCCCAGGGCTCCTGCACCATGCCCCAGCTCGTGGGACCCTCAAACACTGCCAGGTAAGAGGGTCTTGCATCCATTTAGGCCGTGCATCCCATATAAGTGGTGGTCCAGTGGGCATCTCAGTGCTGACTGATTTCCACTTTCCCCGTGCCCTGGTAGCAGCTAAAGTTGGAGTGGAGCCTCAGCAGCCCTGTGACTGTCAAATACCCAGAGGAGAGATCCGAGGGTGACATCTCCAGTCCAGCTTCCACAGGCACCCAGGTACTCCCCAGGCCTTGAGATGCCCCACTTCCCCAGGGTTCTACACTCCTCCCTGGCACCACTCCCAGTAACACGAAGCAGGAAGGGTCGTACCTGGGAGTGCTGATCTGGCTGTGCTCCCCCAGGACCCCTTGCTGGGGATGCTCGATGTTCGGGAAGATCTGGAGAAGGAGGATGGGAAACCCGAATCTGAGACTGTGTATGAAACCAATTGCTACTGGGACGGCTGTGCCAAGGAGTTCGATACGCAGGAGCAGCTGGTGCATGTGAGTTAGGTCCTGCCTGGGTACACCCAGACCCAGAACCTGCCCTCAGGCTGCTTGCTGACGTCCCCCTGTGTCAACCTATGACTCCTACTCTGCGACTGTCCTATAATGAGCCACTGCCCTCTCCCCGACCCCATCCTGAGAACTTACCACACAGGTGCACAATGTTGGAAGTTGCCCCTAGGAGGGGAGGGACATGCATCCTCCACTTCTTGTGGGCAAGTTCTTAGTGACGCTCCCATACCGTGTCCCTAGGGCGAACACCTAGTCTGGCCTTCCTCACCCCTGGGCAGCTCTCCTGAACCACTGGTGCATGCAGACTTCCTCCTTTGCCGTTTGTCTCCCTCCAGACACTCCAACTCTCCTATATCCCCTTGACCACCCCTCAGACCACCATGACCCCTACGTCTTCTCTTGGTCCTCCCAAAATAGCCCCCAGGCATCTCCTGTATCCCCTGCCTCCCCTAGAGACCATCTGACCACTCTCTTTTCCTCTAACGTCTAGTGTCTCCACCCATCATCCCAGTCCCTCTCTGTCCCTTTCTCCCATGATACTCTCTTAAGACACCTGTATCTCCCTGACCCTTGGTGCCCTCCCCAATGCCACCAGTGATGCCCCTCTCTCCTCAGCACATCAACAATGAGCATATCCATGGGGAGAAGAAGGAGTTTGTGTGCCACTGGGCAGCATGTTCCCGGGAGCAGAGGCCCTTCAAGGCTCAGTACATGTTGGTGGTGCACATGCGACGTCACACAGGCGAGAAACCTCACAAATGCACGGTGAGCTGGCACGAGCCTTTGCAAAGCCTCGGCTAAGCTGCGGTGCCTTGCACAAGGCAGAGCTCAGGGCAGGCTGTGAGCTGGCCCATCTGGTATATGGCATTGAGGGGGATGTGGTGGGGAAAATGAGGTGGGACAAACAGGGTGGTCAGGAGCATGGTAGTGCATGATAGAGTGGGGTTCCCGTGTGGCAGGCCAGAGCCGATGTGATCAGTGGCATGGCAGAGATGCCCATGAGGTAGAGCAGTATGTAGCAGGCTGGGTACAGCACGGCCATGTGGCCATTGCATAGTGAGGCAGCATGACATAGGCCAGAAGGGTAAAGGGCTGTGCAGTGGTGCGAGGACGTGCACCGGAAGGGTGTCTTGTGCATTGGTTGGGAGGTGTGATACGTGTCCATGGCAGATGTGCCATGGGTATGTTGTATGGGGGTGATGTGGTACAGGGTCTGTTGAAGGTGTGTGGCATGTTTCACCCTGCTTGCCTGCACAGTTCGAGGGCTGTAACAAAGCCTACTCACGCTTGGAGAACCTCAAGACGCATCTGCGCTCACACACGGGTGAAAAACCCTATGTGTGTGAACACGAGGGTTGCAACAAGGCCTTCTCCAATGCTTCTGACCGGGCCAAGCATCAAAACCGCACTCACTCCAATGAGGTACAGACCCATCTGGGGCTCTCTGCACCCCTTTGGGCTCCCCGTATGCCTCGTGATTAGTCCCGTACTCTTGAGAAATCCCTGCGTCCCTGGTTTTTTTCCTGTGTGCCCCAACTCCCTCCTTGCCTGCTCTAATAAAGTACAGCCCCCCTGCTCCCTTCCTCGGTCACCTGCATTCCCACCTGGGTCCCCTTACCTCCTGTCCCACTCCTGTGGAGCACCGTCCTTGCATTCTTCCTCCCCTCCAAGGGGACTCAGCCTCTTTGATCCCTTCCCACCCTCAGTTCCCTAAGTTCTTGGGCCTACTCGAGAGGGAGGGGAGGGGAATTTATTTCATGCCCGGCTGGTACTTTGTTGGGAGGGGTCTCTAGTCGGGGCTAATGCCCTCCCTCCACCGTGCCTACCTTTTTTCCCTGACAGAAGCCCTATGTGTGCAAGATTCCAGGCTGCACCAAGCGCTACACAGACCCCAGTTCCCTGCGCAAACATGTGAAGACGGTGCACGGCCCTGATGCCCATGTCACCAAGAAGCACCGAGGGGATGTGGTGCCAGGCCGTGCACTGCCCACCTCCAGTGGCCCCCCAGACATGAAGCAGGAGAAAGACACAAATGGCCTCACTGAGGCCCGGAAGGATGACAGCAAACTTTTGGTGCCTGACTTGGCCTTGGTAAGGAGCTGGGGGTGTGATGATGGAGGGAGGCCTGGTCAGGCCTGTCGGAGGAGTCGGTTTGCATGGTAGGGGAGTCATCTCCACATCTGGTAGGGTGCGGGCTCGCAGGTTGCATTAAGCGTGTAGTGGATATCTGACCCCCTTTTCCTTGCTTAATGTTTTGGGTACCCCCTAGAAGCCGCAGCCCAGCCCAGGTGGGCAGTCATCCTGCAGCAGCGACCGCTCCCCACTCGGCAGCACCACCAACAACGACAGTGGGGTGGAGATGGCGGGCAACGCAGGTGGGAGCTACGAGGATCTGTCCACATTGGAGGATGTGGTGCCTGGTGAGCCCATGGGCACTTCTGGGCTCATGGCCCTCCACAAGCTAGAAAATCTTCGCATTGACAAACTGAAGCAGATGAGGAAGCCATCAGCTACCAAGGGCCTGAATTTGCCAGCCATCCCTGGAGCCGGTGAGACTGTGGTTCCCTCCCACCTGGATGCGGCGCCAGTCCCGTGGGCACTGTGTCGAGAGGCCTGGTTTGCAGCCAGAGAGGTTTCCACACCTTCCTTTCACTAGTGGTGGACGCCCACATCTGGGCTGTGCCCCATGTTTGAACTCAGTGATCTTAAAGCTCTTTTCCAACCTAAATGACTCCAAATGATCTTCTGCCCCCTCTTTGTTGCCACTGCTTGAATCTGCTTCCCGTCCTAGCAGGCACTAACCACGGGAGGGGCCGCATCCTGGTACTGGAGGTGGCTGCCTGTTCCGCCTCTGACCACTGGTGCTATGCTGTGTCCTGGTGTAATCCCTCCTTTTCTTTCCTCAGGCCTGCCTGTGGAGGTGCCTGGGATCTCCGTGCCACCGCCAGCTGCCTCACACCGGCGCATTGCGGAGGTGTCAGCAGAGATGGGTGTGCCACTGAACGAGCGCCGGAGCAGCGCCACCAGTACCGTAAGCTCAGCCTACACCGTGAGCCGGCGCTCATCCCTGGTGTCCCTGTACCTGGCTGGGCCATGTCTGGGTGGCGAAGCAGGAGCAATGCCCGGTGGGGCTGGCCTGGCAGACGGCTATGACCCCATCTCTCCGGACGAGTCGCGACGCTCCAGTGATGCCAGCCACTGTGGAGGGCTGCCAGGTGTGGGCAGCCTTACCCCAGCCCAGCGCTACCGTCTCAAGGCCAAATATGCTGCAGCCACAGGTGGCCCACCCCCAACCCCGCTGCCCAATATGGAACGGGTGGGCATGGGTGGCCACAGCAGCTTACCTGGGGACTACCTTGGGCCAGCCGAACCCCGCTTCCTTGCAAACGGTTCGCTGCGAAGGCACAGTTCCAATGACTACCCTGGCTATGCAGGCAGTGTTCCTCCTCACCTGGTGCCTCGGAATGGTGTGCGGCGGGCCAGTGACCCTGCCCGGACCGCGGCCAACCCTCATGCTGTGCCCAAGGTGCATCGTTTTAAGAGCATGGGTAACGTGAATGTGCCAGGAGTGGGCAGAACTGCTCTGCAGCCCTTGGGTGGTTCTGATGCCAACCTTCAGCGCCACGTCTTCTCCCCACGCCCACCCAGCATCAGTGAAAATGTCTTCCTGGAGAGCGTGAGCATAGAGGGCCCTGGCCCAGGCACGGAGTCTGGCTTGCTAGAGATGGAACAGTACTTGAACTACCCCGAGGAAAGCTTCCCATGCCAGGGGACAGGTGTGGAGCTCCAATGTGAAGGCCTCTACAGCAGCACTCACCGGACCACGGGGGGTATGCAACTGAACCCAGGAGGGCATGGGGACACGGAGGAGGGGTTGCTTCAGTCTGAATTCTCCCTCCCTCAGTGCCAGGTGAACCAGCACTTCGTGAGTATGCATGCTGGCAACGGGACCACACCAGCTCCTTGGCATGAACCTCCCCAAGGCAATCTGAAAATGAGTTCTGTGCAGTCAAGTGTCAGTGCCTCTGCTGCTGCCATGTCAGGGCCACACTGTCACCATCAAAGTACTGAGTACCCACTACCCAGTTCTTGTGGGCAGCAACCCAAACTTGTGAGTTCATGCCAGGACGGTGGATTTTCTGGGGGGCACCGGCTTAACCGACTACAGATCAAATCTGAGCAGCGTTACCCAGCACCTGCCCCAGCACTTGCTCCCTGCCAGAACACCAGGCTCGCCGGGCCCATGCAGCCTCCCGCATCATTTGGCCAAGCCATGACTGGAGGGCCTGGTGGTTACCAGGCCGAGGAACAGGCACCTGTCAGTTACATGGGCATGTTGAGCCCAGGCACCAGAAGAGCCCAGACCCCCACCATGCAGACCAAAGAAGTGATGGTCCGTAGCTATGTGCAGGCCCAGCAGGCTCTCATGTGGGGAGACCAACTAGCCTCCAAGGGAGGGGAGGCTGGCGCGGGGCTGGGCATTGAACCTGGGCAGTGCCAAGCCATGCAAGCACCACTGTACCTCAGCCCCAAGTACTCTGGTTACCAAGCCAAACCAGATCACTTCCAGGGTCTGGCAGAGACCCAACACCTCTTAAATGCCCCATGCTTCAACCCAGAGATGGTGCCACACCCACCCGGTGGCCCTAAGCCACCTGGTCACCAAAACAGTTTGAACTATGCAGGCAACCTGGCTCAGCCAAGTCATTCCTATGAGAGAGTGGAAGCCACCTCCCGGCGTGTACTTCGCTTGCCCCCTGCCCGCCCCACACCTGAGGGGCCCGGTAATGCCCTGCTGTATTACCCAGGCCAGGGCACACATGTGGGCAAAGGTGGGCATAAGCTGCTGGGTCAAATGGCAGCAAGCTGTGGGGATCCTGGGCATTATGGTGGGAGCCTAGAAGGACTCAAAGGCAGCTCATATTACTACCTGGATTCGGGGGAGCAGGTAGCCAACAGCCTGGACTCCCTGGACCTGGAGAATACGCACCTTGACTTTACTGCCATTGTGGAAGATTCAGAGACACCTGCACTGATGCCTGGGCCCCCAACCCCTGCTAGTGGCCTCCTGCTTCCTGCATCTGGTGGTGCCAACATGGCTGTGGGTGACATGAGCTCCATGTTGAGCACTCTGGCAGGGGAGAGCCATTTCCTCAACTCCCTGTCCTAACTAGGAGGTAACAGCCGTCAGGTGGGCATGTGTGTAACTGGGGGGGTGCCCAAAACACATTTGGGCAGAGATGTGAAATGCCTTCTCACATGTAGATTTATACCTGGTGCAGGGAGTGAAGTGGGGAGAAACACCCTGCAAGTCTCCCCTTCTCCAGTCTGTCAGGCTCGCTCAGGGGAGGGACGTTGCTGGGTCCCAGACACAGCTGCAACCCTGATCAGGTGCTTCAGGTCACTTCTTCTGGGGGGGAACTGGTTTTACTGAGCCCTTCCATTCCAGTGCCTGGAACCTTTCCCTGCCTCCCCTGGCCCTCTGGACGAGGTGGCCCTGTGCAGTCTTAATATCGAAACCAAAGAGTTCCACCATCCCCAACCCTGCGGGCAGGCCCCATCCTTATGTTCCCACTACCATCCCTCCACACCCCCCCCCCCCCCCGTAAATCCCCCCACCACCCCCCCCCCCCCCCCCCCCCCCCCCGCCTTAAATCCCAGTCTTTGTCAGGACTGCAATCACTCCTTGCTTGGCAAGCCCACACCCCCCCTCCCATCCATCTTGCTCAAAGAGGGAGAAGGGGGAGGCAATTCTCCACCACAGAGGTGGTGGCGGGGGGGCTTGGGGTGCCTGGCACTGCCTGTGTCGCTCTGTACATAGTGTGCATATGTGTATGTCTCTCCTGTGGGTCCTACCCCAGCCTTTCTTATGTTTGAAAGAAACAGCAGTGCCTCCCCTCCCCATTAAACCCTTTCTCAGGGGAGTGTGAACTGTGTGCTTTTTTATCGCTGCACGTGGGCTCCAAGCTGGACCCCTGTGCCAGGTGCTGTACAGCCCCCCCCTGCCCCTTTCCTTCATCTGGGACCAAGACCTACTTGTGCCTGGCCCCTGCAGAAGCAACGCCCCACCTTTGGACTGGGGTTCCAGCCATAGCACGCGCAGCACAGGCCAGCCACACACTGATTCCCACAGCAGGGGTGGGGGGCAGTGCTGCCCCGGTGTTGCAGACCTGGCAGCGTTGAACAAAAGCACTGGCAGACGTACAGCGAGACTCACGTACACTTGGAGGCATAGCCTCAAGAAACAGCACTGTGCCTTTGGGGCTATGCCTGGATCTGAGGCTTTTCCTTCAGACCATCTTGGAATTTCTGGGGGTTACTCTGGGCCCTTCCTTGGCACCTCTAGGGCTGCTCTGAGTGCTGGGAACTCTAGGGTCTCCAGGACTGTCTAGGTGTGTTTGGGGCTGCTCTGGGGCTTTTCTGGGGTCTCTGGGTGGCCTTTTGATGGCTCTTGAGCTGCTATGTGTTCTCCAGTGTTCTGAGGGCTGCCTTGCTGCTTCCGCCAGCTGGCTGCGGTTCCTAAGGGCACACTCAGCATCTTCAGGACAGCGCTGGGCATTTCAAACTTATAAATTGGGTGGTTTAGGCCATCCTGGTGTCTCTGGGGGTGCTCCAGGGCTCTTTCCAGGCCGTTAGTACATTGTTGGGGCTGTTCTCCAGGTCTTGTGATTGTTGTTGTGCTGCTTGAGCTGCTCCAGGTGTGATGGGGCATTCCCAGTTATTCCAAGGCTCCTGCAGATTCTCTGGGCTTCTCCAGAACCTCCAAGTCATGCTCAAGAGCATCCTTCTTGGTCCCTGGGCCTGTTGTCAGACCGACTGGAGGTCTTTCATGGTCTGAAGGTGTGCTGCCGGAGTCTTGGAGGCTTTCCGGGTGCTGCAGGCTCTCTACAGCTGAGGTGGGTCCCCAGGGGCTGTGGGCTTTTCCCGACTGCGGGGGCTTCCCCAGGGCCCCCGAGGCCCATCCTGCCCTGCAGGGCTGCACCTCAGACCCACGGGGAGCGTTCAGGGTCTCCGGGGCTTGCTCCCGCTCCTCCCCCATGGCCTCCAGGGTCTGTTCTCTGGGTGGGTCCCTCTGCTCCTTCCTGGGCCTGCGGCAGGAACAAGCTTTCCAATGGTGATGGCTCGGCGGCAGCCAGTAGCAAACGACCGGTGCTCGGTGTATAGCAGCTGCCTACCATGGCTAAGCGGGCACTCCTCAACTGCCCACCCCTCACTGCTTCCCCCAGCCCGGGGCTTCCGTGCTGTGCAGCCCCATCCCGTCCCCCCCGGCGCAGTATCCCAGGCGTCTGCCAGTTGGAAAGGGGCCGGTGCCTGCTCCGCCGCTGTTTTGCACTGCCCTGCCGGCATCTCTAGGGCTCGGCTGTGGGTGGATGGGGGTAAAGCACTGAAACAGCAGAAAAACAGCCTCCTCCGACACTTGCCTTTGACATAGTCCCACACCACATCCTTATCTCTAAATTGGAGAGAGAGGGATTTGAAGGCTGGACTATTCAATGGATAAAGAACTGGTTGGATGGTCGCAACCAGAAGGTTGTGGTCAATGGCTCTATGTCCACGTGGAGGCCGGTGACGAGTGGTGTCCCCCTGGGGTCCGTCTTGGGACTGGTGTTCTTCAACATCTTCATCAACGACATAGACAGCGAGATCGAGTGCACCCTGAGCAAGTTTGCTGATGACACCAAGCGATGGGCTGCATCAAGAGGGGTGGCCAGCAGGGCGAGGGAGGTGGTTGCCCCCCTCTACTCTGCCCTCGTGAGGCTCCATCTGGAATACTGCATGCAGGCCTGGGGTCCCCAACACAAGAAGGATGTGGAGCTGCTGGAGAGGGTCCCGAGGAGGGCCACGAAGATGATCAGAGAACTGGAGCACCTCTCCTATGAAGAAAGGTTGAGGCAACTGGGTTTGTTCCGTTTGGAGAAGAGAAGGCTCCAGGGAGACCTCATTGCGGCCTTCCAGTACTTAAAGGGAGCCTATAAACAGGAGGGGGAGCGACTTTTTACACAGGCAGATAGTGGTAGGACAAGGGGGAATGGTTTTAAACTAAAAGAGGGGAGACTTAGGTTAGATGTTAGGAGGAAATTCTTTACTCAAGAGGGTGGTGAGGCGCTGGCACAGGTTGCCCAGAGAGGCTGTGGGTGCCCCCTCCCTGGAAGTGTTGAAGGCCAGGCTGGATGAGGCCTTGGGCAGCCTGATCTAGTGGGGTGGCCCATGGCAGGCAGGCTGGACTAGATGATCTTTAAGGTCCCTTCCAACCCCAGCCATTCTATGATTCTATGACACCTGGGGCAGAGCTGGTCCCGGTGGGTGCGGCGGTTCGGGGCATCACGTACTGTAGCGGTGCCGGGTTTCTGTGGTGAGAGAGACGATGTAGCTTAGCTGTGCCGGTGGGGGCAGCCACAGCCCGAGGGAAGAGAGGTGCCATTGTGCCTGGGTTTGCGGGTCTGCTGGAGGCATGCAGAGGTCTGTAACCCTGAGAAGGGAGGCGGGAAGCAGGTCTCGTTTATTAGCAGCGATAAGCGACTCTTTTCCTTTCCTTCTTGGGAAAGGGATAAGAGAATTTTCACTGGTTGCTCTAGGCTTCTTGTTCTTGGGAGGGGATGAAATACAGGATGCTCTGAGCTGGAACTGTAACCATAAAAAGAAGGTAACAAAAGAGAAGCAAAGTTTGTAAGAAAAGCTGAGTTTGTGATCATGGTCTGACGTATGTCAATGGAGGTGTCCAGGCACACAGGAAAAGGCACGTGGGATGGAGGGAGCTGGGGGACTGTGTTGTGCTCCCGGCCAGATCTCTTACTAGTGGTGCCCCGTTTTTTCCTTCCCGCTCATCACTGGGTGTCTCCTCAGTAATGAAGCATGTCTTGTGCTGAGGACTGAGCAAGGCTCAGCAGGGGAGAGCAAGTACTGTCATCAGGCTTGGTGGGGCTGAACAAGTCTAACACTTGGCAACACGGGCACTGGGGTTGTGGAGATGTGGTAGGGGAACACTGGCAGGTTGCACACAGGAAGGCTGCGGGGTCCATGGGGAGGCTTTGGAGAATCTGCCATGGAGGCAGAGCCGAGGGTGGGTGGGTGAAAGGAGACGGCTGTTGGGAGTGCCTTCTGGGGCCAGAGTCTGTGTAGAGCTACACTGAGGATAAGCGAGGTAGGAGCCTTACAGGAGAGAGGGGTTTGGAGGGAGGTAGGGAGGGTAGGCCTGACAGGATGGCTCTGGCCTTTCTTTGCTCCTCTTTGCCATCTGTGGCACCCGTCAGGCTTCATCTGTCTTGCCTACGGGGGTTCTGACTTCCAAGCTCTTGTTTGCATTATTCCTGCCACTTGAAATGCATGATACATGCATCACTGTGCCACCACAATGGTCACCTCACGAGCATCAGCTGAAATCACCAGTCCCTTCTGCATGGATCAGATGTCTTGTCTTGCTCACCATGATGAAGCAGTGAGCGTTGTGGCATTCTTGTGTCACAGGTTTTTCTTGCCAGCTGTCTTAGCTCTGGTTGTCTCAGGTTTGCTAGCTCTTCTTTGCACAAGAGGCCACGCTTTCTGTGGCCTTCAGCGTGCCTTTCCATGTGCCCCAAAGCCCTCTGCGCCTTTCAGTGCAACCCAGACCTCGCACAAATCAGTTGCGTCTTTTATAGTGTAGAGTGGTGCATCGTGGCATGCCAGGTTTGTAGGCCCTTCTGTCCATCTTTCTTACCACTGGGTATCTTTGTTTTGCTGGCTCAATTCTCTAAAGCAGCACTCTCTGTTCCTTTCCCACCTGCTTGCACTGATGTCTCTACTGTGGTCATCTTGGCCAGTCAAGCGTCAGCTGGAGGCTGGCATAGCAGCAATGGTTGGGTGCAGCTGGTGGGGGTGCCACAGCCACATGGCCAGCGGTTTGATGTCATGGCGTTGCACTATCTGATGCCCGTGTGTTCATTCCCCTAGGAATTTGGGGTTCCCAGAAAAAATGGGTGGTGGAGCTGGAGGAGAGCAGGTGATGGCTAAAGGCCGAGTCGCTTGCTCAGAGGGGTCGCTCTCTGTGGAGCTTCAAACTTTGGAGCTGAAGTGCAAAATCGTCGAGTGTCCAAGCTGGACCGTAGCACTTGTCCAATATCTGGTCACGTCGAGGTGCTCCAGTTGTTTTTCCTGGGAATTCCAAAGTCCCTGGTTTCTATTATTTTAACTTTTACTCGTTATTTACTTTAAAACATTTAGAATAAAAAAATTAAATAACAGTAACTCGAGTAGTCTTTGGGAGTAAATAATGCCTATCATCTACTCGAGCTATTACTTAAAACTTTGCAGACAGCAATTACTCCCAATTTATATAATGAAATTACAAATAGCAGAATATAAACAATAGAGTACTAATCAGAAGTAATACCTGTAGAGAAACTACTCTAATTAATATTAAAAAAAAAATTCATGCATGCTAATCTACTTAGTAGTAAAGTAACGATTAAAATGTTAGAGTATAAATAAATAAAAGAAATCTTATTTAGGAGTGAGCAATGATAAATTTAATTGCATCTATTACTTAACGAACCAGGCAGTAATTATTCCCAATCTGTAATTAAGAAATTTAATAGATTAGAAATTCTTTTTTAAATGATAAAGAAAGAAAACTAACTAGGAGTCACTAATAGCTAAATTTAAACACAGCCATTATTAAATAAATTGCAAACATTAATGACTCCAAATCAGAAACAAAATAATAGAGTTTCAGATTTTAAAACAAACAGAATTGGAAACTAATCAGGAATCTTTAATGCTTAAATTGTAACACAGCTGAAGGTAAGTTTGGAGGCAATAATGACTCGCGCTTAGAACCAAAACAGTAATCGAAGCTTTAAATTTTTGAATAAAGAGAAATAAAAATGAATCATTAAATAATGACTACATTTAAAAGTAAGTATTAAAAAAATTCCCAGGCAGTAACGATTCCCAACCAGAACTAACATAACATTAAAAAATTTAGATTTAAAATAGAAGTAAAGTTAGAAAACTACCAGTGAGTCATGACTGCCTAAATTTAAACATAACCATTGTGGGAGGAGGGGGTGGGGGGATATAATCACAGGTACTAATTACTTCCAAGTACAGCTAAAATAAAAATAATGCAAATTACATCTGAATAACAGAAACTTAAATTTAGTTTTAAAAACATTTAGAACACCAACTGGGCATCATTAATGCCTATTATTTATTTAATAATAGCAATGTAAACTTTATGCATTAATGATACCCGAGCAGTATTAGCATAATAAAAATTTGCAGTTATGAAACAGAAATAGGATACTAATTGGCAGCAGTTTATTATAATAATCTCTTATTGTAATTGTGGTAAAGTACTCCTAATTAGGTTTCTAATTCATGATGGGAAATTGTGATTTAGAATAATAATTAACCTTTCCTCTTGTGTCAGGCTGGTTTTTGCGCTTTGCCTCCTTTTCCATTTTTCCTGCAGCAGTACTAAATGGCGCACTCTTTGGGTGTGAGCCATTCATTCATTGTATTTTATAATATTAAGCTATTTAATCAGGCCATTGAAATAATACAACGTTATTGGATAAGATACCAGGAATGAATTAATTGCGACAAGGAGCAGTCCATTTAATAATGCTGCACCAGTGCTGAGACTTGTTATTTTTACACTTTTTTCTTACTGGACTGTCATGCACTCATATACCCCTAATTGCTGTTCTAATTCGGAGTCACTACTGATCAGAGTAATAATGAGACAGGCTGTTTTTATATTATAGCAATATTGACCAAATAACAAGTATTGTTTAAACACGCAAATAACTCAATTACACAAATTAGAGCGCCCCCCCCTTACACACAGCCTCG
Source organism: Sagittarius serpentarius (assembly GCA_034782735.1). Classification (NCBI taxonomy): domain Eukaryota; kingdom Metazoa; phylum Chordata; class Aves; order Accipitriformes; family Sagittariidae; genus Sagittarius; species Sagittarius serpentarius. The sequence goes on along the minus strand of JAVKLA010000017.1, from coordinate 5,730 downwards.
GCCACGCCCCATAGTTAACAAACAACCCCCCCCGCCCCCCGAGCACCGGCCGCAGCCCCAGAGCTCCGCCAGCAGCCGCAGCCCGCCGCAAAGGCGGCGAAACGGCGACAGCCCGCGGCAACGGCGGCCGTTAGCCGAGCGAGAGGCCCGCGGAGACACGCCCTCACGGAGGAACACGGGCGCCGGGCCCTAGAGACCCGCGCCCGGAGGACTAACCGGCAGCTTCGGCGGGCTCCCCGCCACTCGGAGCGGCTCCTTGGATAGGAACAGACGCTACCACCATCTCGGAGCGCCGGCCGACCCGCACGCACCGGCTACCGGACGCGGCCGGCCGGGGCGCGGCACCGAGAGCTTCCGTTAGCACCCCAGGAACGGGCCTCCCGGAAGTGCCCATCAGTCCTCCGGAAGTTGCACTCTACGGGCCGGCAGTCCTCCCGCACCCCGGAAGTGCCCATCAGTCCTCCGGAAGTCGCACTCTACGGGCCGGCAGTCCTCCCGCGCCCCGGAAGTGCCCATCAGTCCTCCGGAGGTCGCACTTTGTGTAACAGCACTACTCCAAGACTACAGAAAATGGTCCAAAATTAACGGGAAAAATAATTAAAAAATCGAAAAGACCACTGTGGAAATGTCTTCCACACAACAAGAAGCTGACATAACTCTGACATAAGTGGTACAATAATCACTGGAGGTGATTCAAAACTCCCAGAAGGAAGAAAACCAGCTACTGGAAGTCTGCTGAACAAGACCAGAACTAACGTGTAAAACACCAGAATCAAAATGGAAAACAAAAAACCCAAGAATAGCTCACCCAGCTGACGTGTCAAACACACATCCTACACCCCTCTCCTAACCCCAAGAAAGCCAACAAGGGGAAGGACAAAACCCTGAAATCAAAACCAGCTTTAACCAGGCCTTGCTGAGGCCCAGCAAGGGGCCCTCCTCTCCAGGGTGGTGCAGGGCTTTTGCTGAGCTTTGCCGATACCCGGACAGGGCTCTGCATCGTTCCAGAGTGTCTGACAGCTTGTGCTGGGCTTTGCTGAGGCCTGCAATGGCCCTGCTTCTCTCCAGAGTGCCCCAGGGCTTTTGTGGGGCTTAGCTAAGGCCTGTGTGGGGCTCTGCTGCCTTCCAGGGTGTCTCATGGTTCAGTGGGTTTGGCTTGGACCTGGGGGGCATGGCCTGGTCCATCGCTCCTTCTTTTGGGGACCGTTGTGGGCTGCCTTTGGGGGGCACAGAAAAGGGGGCTTGGGGCCCCCCCCCTGTACCTGCAGGCGGGTGTACTGGTCCAGCAGCCAGTTGTACTCCTGTGTCAGCCCCTCAGCCTGGTGCCGCATGGCACTTTCCACCTTCATCAGAGGTGTGATAGTCACCTCCAAAACCTGCCAAGCCCCCTGTAACACCCCAAAGCCCCACCCCCACCTCCACCCCAGGCCGCTGTGAGCCTGCAGAGGACAGCCGTTGCCACCTTCCTCTACACCAAGGTCTTCCTCATCCTCCTGCTTTGCATCCCCTTTGCCTTGGCCACCAGGTGGGATGGGGGGGGCCCTGTGGTTCCCCTGGGGCAGGTGTACAGCCTCCCATCCCTGACCTCCAGTCTTCCCCCAACAAATGGCAGAAGATCTTCAAGCTGCACCTGATGGGCCTGGCCGTTGCCTTCGGCGACACTGTCTTTCTCATCCTCATCGTCATCCTTGTCCTCCTGCTCTTTGGTGGGTGCTGGGACTACCCACCTGGGGGATTTGGGCTCAGCTGCCCTGGACCCCCCTTTGCTGATGGCCTGTTCCTGCAGACACCCTGCGGGAGACCTGTAAGTACGACATACCAGAGTGGGTGGTCCTGAAGAGCAGCCCTAGCACCCTCAAGCACTTCCACATGAAGCTGTTCTGGACCGAGCGCAACATCTAGCCGGCTGGCTTTGCTCTGCTGCTCTCCTTGTGAACGTGGGGGGCCCAGGCTGGGCATGGTGGGGCAGGGGAGGCTGCGGGACCCAGCTCACCCTGCCTCCCACAGCCCCCTACGCTGCCTGGTCACCCTCATTTTGCAGCAGGCCATGCCGGGCGCCTCCACAGAGGCCTTCTGGAAACAGGCAATAGATGCCAGCCAGGCCACTCGCCTGGGGGACGCGGAAGACAACGAAGCCCTGCAGAAGGTACCGTGGCTGGTGGAGGTGGGGGGGAAGGTGCACCCTGGACTCCTCAGTCCCTGACGTGCTGCCAGTGTATGCCCCCCCACCCCAAGCAGCTACAAGAGCAGGGCCCCTTACGGGATTCGGCAAAGCCCAGCAAAAGTCCTGGGTTAATCTGGAGAGAAGCAGGGCCCCTTGCAGGCTTAGTTCTTTCGTGTCTGTTGGGTACTCTCTCAATTTTTAAGTTTTCTTTGTGTCTAAATCCTCATAAGCCACAGCAGTCTTGTAGCACTTGTAGCTGCCTTTTTTTTGGTGCACTTCAGAGCCCTCTTATCTTACTCTTTGCCATTTAGCATGCCTTCATTGAGCCCCCAGCCCCCTGATGACATCCGTACTTTGTTGAAATCCCCTTCAGAGCTCCTCGTTGTTATCTCTGAGGCTGCTTTGGTCTCTCAGGCCCCCTCAGGACTCCTCTGCTCCCTTTGCTGAGCTCTCGTGATATATCCCTTAGGGCCTAGAGCCCCATTTTAGCTCAGGAGAGCAGTTTGCATCCTCCTTTTCCCCTCAGAACCCTTCCTGAGTCCACATCTGTTACCCTGGTCAGTCGTTCTGTCCTCTCATCTCTTTGGTGTGTCTCCATTTGGTCCCTGGTCCCCTGAGGACATCTGTACTTTGTTCAATACCCTTGTGAGCTGATTGCATCCCCAAGACTTTTTTGGTCTCTCTGGCCCCTTTGGGATCTCTCTGATGATGCCTTTTGTTCTGTCAGAATCTTTTCTGAAGCCACCTCTGTACTCCAGAGCAGTCTTTTTGTTTTCTGCCTTACAGTATGTTTTTATTTGTATCTGGTACCCCAAGGATGTCTATCATCAGCTCAGGTCTTGAGTTTTTCTGAGAAGGCCTTCATCTGTTTTCATCGACACATCTCCTGTGGTGTTTTTTGTTGGGTTTTGCAATTTATTTTTGTTCTAGCTGCTTAGGTGTTAATTAGGCTATTTCATACTATTTCCTTTTTCCCATGTTTTTTTGGTGGTTTCTGTCCTTTAGGACTCCATCTAGTTCTTTTAAGGGAGTCACTCAGAGCGACTGTCAAGGTGATTCTGAATCATCAGCGATTCACCGTAAATAATTTACTTTGCAACCAGAGATATTTTTGAGAAGGGATTCTTAAGGGATCTAATTCTGCTTTGTCATTCAGTCCTATCCAGAAGGTAGTTCTGGTAGAAGTTAGGTAGTGTGCACAGTCTTGCTAGAAATGAAATGTAACCTCATAGTTGTTGGGGTTTTTTTAATCGGAAACAAAAGCAGGTTATTTTTGATAACAATATTGTCATTGCATTTAATGAACTGCTTTCTTACATAGCTTAGAAGGACATCTATATTTTTCTATCTACACCCCAGAAAAAATAAGTGTAATTGCCTACGCAGTTACAGTGCTGATGCAATAGATGTTGTTGCAGTACAAGAGCAGTTACCGTCGTTGCCAGTAAGGGTCGCTTTCTCTGTTCAGTGCTTTGCATGCTGCAAACCCAAGACAGATGAAAAAACACATCGCTGCTCCTCTGTCCGCCTTTATGCCTTGTGGTGGTTCACCCCTCCCCTTTCCCAGGTGACTGGGGGGAGAGTGGTGGGTGGCCCTGGGGTATATGAGCCACAGCCTCTGCTGAGGTTGCTTGTTGTGCTCCTGGCCTTCTCTGGTGTTGGTGCTCTGCTGGTCCTTCAGTCCTTTGCCGTTTCTGTGTTTGCTCAGCTGTTTGAGCAGAAGTGTTCTGACCTTTAGGGAAGCAGAGGCATCTGAGGTAAGAGCTTCAGGACTGGTCGAAGTTCAGCAGCATATGTAGTAGAAAGTACACTTGTATGCAGCTTTTTTTTTTTTTTTTTTCAGGTCAGTAATTTTGTAGTGAGTGTTCAGGGGTGGCAAGATGGTTTGATAGTATGTGGTGGTTTTTTTTTTATTCTGGGTACCTTGCATTTTCCTGGAATTCCTGATTTTATTGAAGATGGAACCTTGTTTTTTTCACTAGTTTTGCTGTCTGCTGTGTAAGTTGCTGATATCCTCTGATGAGGAGGTTATCTAGCAGGGGTTAGGGTGAGCATCTTGTATGCATCTGTATATGGAATCTTAGCATCTTTCAAGAAAGTGGCAGGAACTTAAGGCATAATGTCTTTCAGGATATGGGATGGCTCATCGCCTTTCTTAATCGCGCATAGAGTGCCATGTTGTCCCTAGAAGCTTTGCAGCTTGTGGCAGGCCCCTCGTAAATTATAAGTGTCAGGATTTCACTTCTTTTTAGTTTTGCAGGTACCTTGCAGGCCGCCATTGGACGTGATGAGCATTTTGGGTGAGCTGGGGTAGTAGAAAGGAGGAGCATGGGGATGGTGATTTCTCACAAATACAATGGTAATTTTCTGTCTTTTGGTATCTTAAGTACCACAAGTGATGATGGCTGCAGCACCTGACACCAGAATCTGCAGAATGGGTGAGCAGAAGGCCATGTTGCTTTTGAGGAGGACGGTGTTGTGAAAGAGGCTGACTGACATGATGCTTTTGTGCAGACGATGAAGAGGGACCAGGCAACTGCAGGAATATCCCTGTTAACTGATGTGGTTTTTGTTGAGGACAGACCCCCAGCCCTCTGGAAGCTAAGTTGAGGCACCAGGGACCACTGCCCTACAGCGTGTAATTTTCACTTCAGTTGGAAAGAGATTTTCCAAAATGGAAATCTTTCTCACTTGAAGAAGTTTCATTTTTATGAACTTCCCATCAGAGTGGATCTTCAGAGATGATGTACTTGACAGTAGAACTCATCAGCAACAAGACTTTTCACTCTCTAACAAAAAAAAAAAAAAAGAAAAAGTCAATTTCCTTCCAAGTACAGCATGTCTTCCAATGGCTGACGGTACCAGTGCTCTTTGGGTTCGCAGTTGTAACGGTCAAGATACTATGAAAACATGTTCCTCTGCATGCTCCAGTACAGCCAAAATCATTAGCAAATCTGCCAGTCCTTTTTGGTAGTCTGAGGTATTGCAGCACTGAGGATTTGATTTTACTTTTTTCCTCCCCCAAAAGTAAAACCATATGAGGGATCTCTTATCTCACTGACTTCTTCTACCATAAATGAAACTTTAAAAAAAAAAGTTAGTTTTATAATTTCCAAATTGACTTGCCTTGTTTAACTGCCAAATAGGTATAGCCTATAATTTATTAGGTGTACTTAAGCAGTTGGGGACTTGTTTTAAATCTTTAAAATGTGAGGCAACTGAATGTTATGGGGCTTTTTTCCAATATTTTGATGGAGTGCTCTGAAGTATTTTATTTCTGTCTTGCTTTCGATGGCACGTTTCCCTGGCAGTTCAGTAGCATCTCTCTCGGGCAGTGCAGCTGGCCAGATGTCCCTCCTAGTTATGTAACACACAAAAACCCCCCAGTCAAATTATAACTGTGTATTTTGGAGATGGTTAATTTAATGGTATAAATCCACAGCTGTACAAGTCTTTAATGCAAAAGGAAAATCAATGTCCTGGTTTTGACTGGGATAGAGTTAATTGTCTTCCTAGTAGCTGGTATAGTGCTATGTTTTGGGTTTAGTATGAGAAGAATGTTGATA
>JAVKLA010000014.1:31462432-31525842 GCA_034782735.1 Sagittarius serpentarius | reverse complement strand
GGGGGGGCAGAGTGTCGTCTCTCCCTATCCGTCCCACGGTGGTGGGTTCCGTTGCCAAGCAACCGGGTCGCCCCTCCCCCCTCCAGAATTTGAGGGGGGGACTTCCGTTGCCAAGCGACGCTCCCACACACACACATCCCCGGCCCCTGAGGGGGCTCCTGCCGTTGCGGGCAACGACGTCGACCCCCGTCCTCCCTCTCTAGCGGGGTCTGCCCTGTCGCACCGGCCCCAGTCCTGGTGGGGGTGGGTGAGCGCCCTGCCTGGCCGCCCCCGGCTCCCCTCCGGAGGGGCCCTGCCCACCGCGCCTCTCCCTGCCGGCGGCCTGGACGCGTCTCCGGTATGGCCGGCCCATGCGAGGGGGCGACACCCGGGGGCCGCCTCGGCGCCTGGGGGTGGCCGGGCCCTACTGCCGGCGCGGGACCGCGGCGTTCTCCCGGCTTCCTGCGGCCCGGCAGCCCCCCCGGGAGCCGGTTCTTGCGCTGCTGAGTGCCGGCTCGGGCGTCTGGTTCAGGGGCGGAGTCTGGGGCTCGGCTCCTCTCCAGACCGAGCTGGGGGCGGTGGGGGTGCGGGAGGCGCACGCTTACTCGCTCGTTTCCAGCCCAAACGTCGCTTTAAATCGCGTGCCTGAAGGCGAGCAGGGCTTTTCATCTCGGCTACTACTCCCGTCGCTTTCTTGGGTGGAAATACCAGTGTTTGGTGCTTGTGTTGCTGTCGAATGTGAGGCTGACCAGTCGGAGGGCAAACTGGGGAGTCAGGAAAGGTGTCGTTTAGGATCATGATCTTTCATGATCCTGTCATAAATTCAGAAAGGTAGGAAGAGCAAAGCTAAAGCAACAGCAGCCGAACATGTTTGGCTTTTTGGGCTTCATAGTGTACTTTGACGTTTTTCTGTGCTCTGCAGCTTATGTTGTCATTTGTGTATGCAGTTGAACGCTTGCCTGATGGGATGCGGCAGCCTGTCCCTCAGGTAGGATGACAGTGGTTGTTACCTGCTCGAGCAGAGGGGAGAATTGAAGTATGTCATGTGCAGCCAGCTGGAAACATCACTTTAACTGTGTGCTTTCCAAGTGTCTTCTGGTCTGTTTTTGTCATCACAAGGTGCGTGGGTGTGTGTTTAAGAAAACTTGTTTTGGTAGGCAGGACTGTAGGGAAACATTTAGAGGCATTCCACAATTTGAGGTGCACAAAACTGGTGCTGCCTTTGACTCTTAAGTGAATGCGCCTAGAATGAAGTCTTGTTTAGGTTGGGGCAAATTTAGTTTAATCTCGGCTTGCTTGAATGTTATGAAAGTTTCAGGACCTAAATCCTCTTGTTACTGCACTCTTAGTGTGCTAACTCCCTGCTTTATTAGTTGTTTAATTGAAAGGGGTTTTTGTGTTGTTTTCCCCACCTTGCCAGCTTTCCTTGAGTATTTGTGTACTATGCTGATGTTTTAATTATCAAGTCTAGTTTTCTTATGCTCTGTTTTTTTGGTTTTCTGCAAACTGTTATCTTGATGTGCTCAGCTCTGTTTCTGTTGCAGTTTTTAACTGGCCTGTTGACTCTGTGATATCTTATCAGATTTTTTTCAGTGTTCTGTACATGATTTTGATGGATGAGAATTAGCCAAGTTGTCTGTGTTTACAGTTTCATTTTAAGGTTGTTATCTCTAACCATGGAGTGCAATTCCACTGTGCATCTGAAACCTGTCAAGGTTTTCTTGATGATTATCGTACTTGCATTGCAGTAGCCTTCAGCTGGTGCTCTGTGAGTGGCCAGTGGTTGTGACTTTTTCCATTGCTTGTGACTTTTTTTGTTTGAGGCTTTGTTTGAGTGGATTTGTTTATGCTTATAATCTGCCTGTGGCAGCTGAGATAGAAGGTGATATATCAGGACCAGGATACACTAGGCTGGTATTATAGTTATTTATTTCTTCTAGATGAGAGAGAGGTAGGTGCTTTCTGATTAGGCTGTGGACAGCGTAGGGAAAATGAGACGTGCTTTTCTCCTGGGTGGATTATTGCCTGTTTCATTTTGAGGCAAGGTCTTGCCCAAGGTGTCTTCAAAGTGGAGTGTGAAAATAGCCTGAAAGTAATAATCAAAGCTGGTCACTTTTAATGTGACAGAGAGGAAGTAATATAGTCGTAAGAGTCATCCACATGTGAGTTTACTAGGGCTTTATCTTAAATTTGTGAGGGGTTTCGTAAAGCCTCTTTGATTTGCTTCATCCTGTTGTCTGTAGATGAACTTTGTGGTTGATGAAATAATTGTGTGAAGCTGAGATTAGCCGTGTGACCATGATGCTCATCAGTGGTGGATTTCAGCAGAGTGGATCCAAGCACTGGATGTACTTGGGCAGTTTCAAACTGTTCTTTGCAAATTGTGTTTTTTCCCCCTTAGCAGGGAGACCCATGTAGGGAGGTGTTTCTGCTGCTAGTAGGTAGGGATTACTGCCTTAATAAGATGACAATCTTGTTATGTTGACATTCTTGCTAAATGCTGACCTTTCTGTAACCTGCTTTCCTGGGAAAGTGTTGAGGAGCTGAAAGCAGAGTGGACTGGCATCTACTTCCTTGCTGTATTTTAGTTGAACTTGAGCTACAGCAGGGCATGGATTAAATGTTTGATTTGTTTAAAAAAGTAAATTATATATATATTAAAAAAAAAACCCAGTATCTCTACTCTGGACATCTTAGAATTTGTAGTAAGAGCCCGTGATGCAGACTGAACTACGGAGACTTGAAGGGAATGAGGATATGGGTCAGATTGATACAATCCTGCTGCTCTGAGTCCTCCTGTTTAGCTGGTACCTGGAAATGTGCTGGTGCACTGCAAGTACAGATTTTTGCCTTGAACCAGTGTTTTATAATTATCTGCTCTCCCACCCAAGTTCAGCTTTCAGAGAGGCCTTGGAGAAGACAATAATGAATTCATCACAAGAAAGGTAATGGGTAACTTGTTCATGCCATTGCTAATGCTAATATCTCTATCAAATACACAGTCAGCAATGTGTCTCTTCTCACTAGCACCAGTGTAAGTTTGTTGTAGGAGATGAAGTGTTATCTGGATTGCTTAGTTCTTAATGTATCCCAGGGCCATAAACACTGGACATAATGCTGTTTTCCGTGGGAATCTGAAAGGTGATGTTTGGGGTTTTAAATTTTTTTTCAGTGAAGCTATGTTGCCATGATAGATAGCTAAAACGTTAATATTGCAAAGTTCTTATTAGAAATTTAAATAAAACATAGGACTTAATCTCTTCTCTTGTCCAGAGATGTCTCCTCTCAAGACTGCTAAAGTTAATGGTGAAATAAAGTTACTACTTTGCCTTTCTCGGATGGCTGATGTATCTGTAATAAAACACAGACAGATGATATGCTAGTAGTGTTTTTTCTGGAATTGAGTATTCTTGAGTGTTGCATATCACATTTTCATGTGGCTGTTTTTGTTTTCTATGTCTCAGTAAACTTACTTGACAAGTAACTTATCTTCATCTAAAGTCTAGTTTAGAGACTGATAGCAAAATTGCTTTTCTGATTGCAGTTACATGTCAGGAAAGTTCTTGAATGTCACCTTCTCTTTCTGTCAAATATTCTTGTCCAAAATGACACCTGCTAGAAAGGGTGAATATTAGTTATGCTGTTGTACAAGTAATTTGTCTTTTGTGTTTCTGTATTTCACTGTTGCAAAGAATTTAATTGTGTAGGGTGGTCAGCAAAGTGTAAAAGAAGAGTTACGGGTTTTTTGGTTGTGAAAAAGAGACGCTGTCCTGTCCTGCCCTGCTCAGTTTCAGGAAATATTCCTAGAGTTAAATGAAGTGGTTGCTTAATTTTGTTTGCTCTGTGTTTATTCCATGTCTCATTTAGAAAGACTTTTCTGTCTCTTAGCATGAAATTGCCATTCTAATCATCCCTAGTCCCAGGCCCTCTGTAATTTATGCCATTCTTTTGGGGTTTGGGTTAGAAGTGCTGCACGCAGTATTCTGACAAAGATCATATTCATAATAATGCTATAATTTTCCTGTTTGTCCCCATCCTAATACCTTTGGTTTTGTTAGTAACACAGATTTGAAGTATATTCTGAGGTGATTGTATGTGTGTTTGTTTTGTTCATATGATTAATTTGTATCACAGCATATCTTGGCGGGGGCGGAAATCATTGCTTTGGTTTAATAAAAGTTAACTTCATTTGCCATCTGACAGGTCATTCACCATTAGAAGGTGGACCCTTCCAAAGATTTTCAGCATCTTACTAAAGGAAAGTCCCTTCTTTTACTTTCCCCTTTACTGAAATTCAGATAGTTGTGATAATTAGCGAGATTATTGTTCCTGCAAAGGTATCTGTTGTACCATGTCTGCCTTATTTCAGTTCTTTTTGTCATTTATGTCTTCAGCCAGTTAACAGATAAAGACGCAGAACTCAGTAGGGTGCGCTTTGCTTGGGGTCTCTTTTTTAAAAAAGAAAAAGCCTGATTTTTCTGCCCCCCGGCCCTTTGGCATGGGAGTTGGTTTTGGTGAGGGAAGTCATGTATCTAACCAGCTCAACTGCTTCACACTGAAACACTCGGATTCTGTGGGTATCTCTGGAGAATACGTGGTGACTGTTTCTGCTTTCTGCTCTCAACTGTGTTTTGGAGTCTCTGGTTTCTGGTAGCACTCGTGTGTTGCTGGAACGGAATGTGTCCAGAACAGAAGAACCTGAATCTTTATGAACTCCCGTTTTGCAGTCCTACGCACAAATCTTTTATCTCCAGTGTATGCCCTTGCTCCTTTTTCCTGGCGTGATCCAGTAAGGCATCAATTCTTCTACAGCTTGGCTGCTTCTGAAATACTGAAACTGTGCCTTTTTAGTTGTGTGCTTCTTGACAGGCATATTAGTCTTCCTTTCTTCTTGATTGACGTTACAGCTGTTGAAGCTCCTTTTGACTTTGCTAGGAATAAATGTCTATGTTTTGAAGGCTCTCTATTTCAGCTTTAATTGTCTTTTGAAGCTTGTCAGGCAGGCGGAGAGGGGTGGATGTTTTGCCATCCTGTTTTTACTGTGCTGAGTAAGTACTACAGGGCTTTGTTTCCGTTACTATAGTTTCCTTAACCAAGAATCCATGCCTTGTGTAGGGATTTTTGTTTGCCTTACTTTCAGATGTTTTTGTTTAACATCACCTTTATCAAAGCACTGTTTTCTAAAATTGTAGCTGTTGCGTTTTGGTATGACGCCTCCTACCAGAATGTGGAACCTAGTTATTTTTGGCATAATTCTTAGTAGTTCAATTCCTGTTAATTACGGCTGTGACTTTGTAGGATGGGCTGAACTGATGTAACAGCTCACTGTTGCCTGAGAGGGGCGATTCCCTACCCTGCTCCTGGCTGTCTTGCCACTTACTTTGCATTAGCTCCACTGCTCAGCCTGATGCCTCGGCCAGTTCGGTTAGCTAACCTGGCAGAAAACTAACCCAGACAAGGGAGGCAGGTGGGTTTCTGCTGGCCTGGAGAGTTGAATCAGCTCCTGGGGTAGTGCTGTGGGCTTGAGAGAGGCTGAAGAGGGGAGGACTGTAGAGCTGGAAACAAGGGGGCTGGGAAGCTGTTCAGGTGCATTTTCCTGAAGAGCAGAGCTCATCTGGGTCAGGAAGCCTGTCTGTGCCCTGGGACCAGTTATCCCATGAAGTAGCAACTTGTTTAGAAATCGATCATCCACATCTTGTTCAACAATTCACGTAGGAAGTAGTCAAAAACAGAAGCACCCTGTTGTTACAGTCTTAGACTTCGCTTTTTGGCCTAGTTTATGTTGCAGCATTATATGCTTTATATTACTAGTTTCCATTTGAAGGACAAATATAAACTTGGCAAGAGATTTACCTCCTTGGACCTTGGATTTTATGTCTATACTGGTTCAGCTGCAGACCTCTCCTTATGAATCTCCTGTTGTGGCATATATTAGGGGCAGTGCTAACTACTAGCCTTCCTCCTCCTTTTCTTCTTTCATTTCCTTTTCTTTTCAGACACACACCATGCACATCTTTTGCTTGGCTGTTTCCCAAATAAAGCCCATCCAAGTATAGCCCTGCTCCATTGCTCTTTTCTTCTCTATTTCAGAGTCATAAGATCTTTCCAGTTGTGAGGCATTTTGGTTAATGAATTTTTGTATAACGCAATAACAACAAAACCTGGATTTTTCTAGCTTTTACTTCTAGTGGGTGGCAGGGTTTTTTAATAACATTTTTATCTGATATTCTGTTGTTGTCCCAGAGACACTAGTAATTATTTACTGTTTAATTAGGTAGTGCTTCTCCAGCCTGACTTAGCAGTTGGTGCTTTTTTTTTTTTTTTTAACTCCTCCCCAGATAATGGCAATCTAGATCTCTGGAAGAGTATTGTTCTTTTAGCTGCTGGTAGAATGAGGATCCTTATATGGTTTTCCAGAGCAGACGTTGTGTATATGCTGTACACATTTAGTAAAGTAACCATGTGTAGATGCAGGCATTGTAGGCTGATCTTTGCTTCTGGAAGACCTGTGTAATGCATTCCCATTGACGCTGTGAAATCTGCATATGAAGGAACTAGTTGCAGGCTCCAGATCGTGGAAGCAGGGATGGGAGGAAGAACCCTTGGCTATTGCCAGTAACCTCATCATCACAAAGGCTGGGAGTTAGAGCATTTAAGGTGCAAGTGGAAGCAACATATGAATATGTTTTCTTGCATGAGCCTCTGAAATTTTTGGTTGCATTTGCCGACTGAGAAATACTTGTTTGAAACTGTTGTTCAGCCAGCGATTCCTTATTGATGCTCCAAGCTCAAAACCCATAAGTAATCGGCAACCTGAGTGTGATTATACTAAGTGAAAGCATAAGGCAGTGTCCTCAACATATTGAGCTATTGTGTGGTATGTATGCGAATTAAGAGAGCCAGCTGCAACATGTGTTGAAAAGCATGTGGTACTTCAGTCTTTCTCAGTCTCTCATTCATGTGAGCTTAGGCAAGGAATTGTTTCATAACTGATGATTTCAAAGGTATTTGATCAGATCTTGTAAAACCTGTCAGGGTACCTAATTTTCATCCTTTGTAAGTAACCCTTGTGTCACTACAATCAGAATAATCTCTTTTTTTATATACTCAGATTAACAAAGGCGATTCATATTCTTACTTGTGACAACACCTTCAATGCCAATAACCCAAATGGAATAGGATGTGAAGTGATAACTTACTCAGATTGTCAACTTCAAGTTGTGTTCTTAAGTAACAGTTTATGCCCTTAAGCAGTTGGTATCCTGCTATTCCTGAAGGCATTCGTCACCTACCTTAAATCAGATTCTGGTCCTCATTTCTGGCTTTCATGAGCCCAGGCAGACACTGGTCCAGAGAATGACTAGCTGGCTAAAGAGTCGCACTACTGCTGGTGTTGAAGAAAGGAAGCAGTGCCTAAGCTGAAGGTGAAAAGACAACGTTTGTTCTTTCCTGCCCATGATTTTGAACAGTTCTTTTGAGAACATGACATAGAAGAAGAAATCCCTTTGCAACGGGAGGGGGCCGAATCAGCCACAAGGTGTGGAGAGAGCAGGTTTGGCAAGGCTGCCTGCTTCTTAGACTCTGTTCCTTTGCCTGGGATTTTGCATGTCCTGCTCTGGATGTATCTGTAGATTTGTCTGTCTACTATTGATATTTTTTTGGCATCACCATCACATAAGACTTTGTGATGAGTATCCTCATATGTTTAATCAGATTTGTTCCAAAATTGTCGCTAGCTCCTACCCACCTTCTATCTTGTTTTAGTTGCCATAGCACTCTGCAGAGCGTAGTGACCTATGGAGCCATAGTCAGAGAAACACATTCCTGACAGCTGGACACAGTATTGTTAAAAATAAATAAAATAATACTACCAAACATTTTTTGTTAGACTAGCAACATCCCTGAAGCACGTGAAATTTTTCCAGCTTGGCTTGCACATGCCAGCTCTATGCAGGATACATAACTTCAGGATCTCCTCACTTTTGTCCACTACAGTTGTATCTTTGATTACCTTACTAGTACGAGTTGCCCGAGTCCTTAAGTTTTAACAAGACTCCCTAATGATCTCAGATCTTCATTAAAGCTTCAGTAATTTTTCTTGTTAATTGTGTAAGTTAAAAAATGTTAACCTTGGATTCATGAACATCTTTCCTCTGTGTTTGATTCTATGACAAGAATGTGTTGGGAAAAGAAATAAGCAATAAAAATCCTAGCTCATGCTTCAGTGGTGCCACTTTCTCATGTGTTGCCTTTGTTCTCTGGTACAGATAAAAGGAACTCCTATTTTTGCTGTTAATGTTTTTAGCGTCTTTTTTCACCATACAGTGATGAATGGAGACACTGCTGCCATCAGTGAGGTGGGCAAATAATGACTTACAGGGAAGGCTGCCAGAGAAAATTTATTTTTTTAACTGTTTTTTACACAATCTATCAAGTTTGGACTACTCCTTGACTCCAGGATTTCCGCTGGTCTTGGGATCTATCCATAACCATCTGCCTCCAAATTATTTACAAATGCCATTTCTTCCAGCATTGCCGAAGAGCATTGCTGTACCAAGGAATAGTGAGAGGTTTGAGATCGGCTGTGCTAGGAACGATCTGAGTAGATCTCTAAACACAGAAATATACACTGCATTTTTTTCCAGACTGTATTGCTGACTATTTTTTATAGTTTTAGGGTTTTTTTTCCCTCCACTTGTGGTTCCACAACCAGCTCTCAAGCTGCTATGTTAAGAATCAATACCTTACAGTATTTTGCGAGTCTCACGGCCAGTCAATAAAAGGTGTGAGCCCTTGAGCTCCTAAAGTGACTTAAATGAGACCATTAGCCACTGTAAAGGTAGGCACCTATCTGCGTCATTAAATTCTGTAATTCTGGCCTTTTTTGATTTGAAAGTGGATGGGGGAAGAGGCAAAAGCAGGACTGGTCTCACCTTCTGTGCCCTGTGTAGGGGTTAGAGTGGGCACAGCATTCAGTGCAGCAGTGGTCCAGCACAGTGCAGCTCTGGGTACCAAGACTCCCCTGGGGAGAGGAGAAGCTGTAGCTGAGCATCCTTCAGGAGCTACTGCTGTAGGTGGTGGGAAGCAGCTTTGCTGCCCTCTCCCCATAGTTGGGTGCAGGGGCATGGAGGTAACCTGAAAGCACTGGGCTCCTCAGTTTTCAGTTAGTAGTCAAATGCAACAGTTCTAGACGAGAAATCATTATCATCATAATCTGTGATGCTTCTTAATGGCTTTTTAAAAATTTTGCTTCCTTGGTTGCTCAGTAGAATGTAGGCTTTAGCATGACAGAGCCCTGCACAAAATGCAGTGAAGTTGCTGAGTAGTTGCCGCTGAAGCGGGCCACAGAGCTGTCAACAAGGGGAATGCTTTCAAACTCATTTGTTTGCTGGCTTGTTTTTTTTGCACCCTTGCAGCAAGGGGAGGATGAGCGGAGAGTAAGGACCAAGGGGCAGGTAGTGAAATGAGCAGGAAATGTTGTATCACTATCGTGGGAGTCTTGGAAGCAGTCAGATACGCTGCAGGGTACAGCCCTTGATGCTTCCTGGGCCCTGCTTGTCGGCTGTGAGAGCTGTGTATGCTATTAACTCCTTTGCAGTCTGTACCTCAGTGGTCAGTTTGTTTATGGATTTTAATATGGAAGTACAGCGTGGTTGAGGACTTGCATAATTTAGGACTGTTGTATGGTAGTGTAGAGTTTCCTGAACATACTTAAAGCTTTATTTGGATCACGGTACAAATTAACTGCCTAGTGGGGCGCTTTTTTTTTTTTTTTTTTTTGAGATCGCTTGCTTTGTTGTTAGAAAATAAATCCAGGATGAGAAGTTTTGTTGGAAGAGTGCTTCCTACAAACGTGTACTGGAAAAGAGCATGCTAGCAGCAGTATTCTTACTGTTTGGTTCACTAGCATTAAGCATAGACATGGATTATTTTAAATAAGTGTTTTGAATGTTTTGGTTATAACAGAACTCAATAATGATGCTTATCCAATGAAAATATATGCTGTAAGCCCAATAAAAAATAAATGCATGGAGTATTTGGGAAAAAAAAAAAAAGAAAATTTAACCTTGCACAAAACATAAATATACAAGATGTTTTAATTTATTAGCTCCTGAGGCGGGTGTTGCTTAAAAAAAAACCCAAACAACCAAAAAAACCCAACAAGTAGTTTCACTGGTTTAGACCCTTGTGTATTTCAGTTGTTCTTTGACTGTGTTGTCAGAGAATGTTGAGTTGAGAATGCAGAGCTGGTTGCTGTGTTCTGCTCTAAATATTCTTTTTTTTTCTTGTAGGCTCGAAATGTCAGCACTGGTGAGCTAGCAGCAATTAAAGTAATAAAGCTAGAACCAGGTAAGTGTTTCTTAACTGAAATAGGCCACAGAAACTAAATATTTTCATGTTTAAGATACAATTGTGCAAAATCAGTTGAATCCACTCATTGAAAGAAGGGAAAATTGTTGCCTTTTGGACAAAATACACTGTTCTAGGAAATAACAAGCATGACAAGCAAGATGGGAGAGGAAGAAATGTAACTGGAGAACAGTTAAAGGAAAGCTGACTAAAATTTCAGTGGGAGTTGTGGTTTTTTTCCTAAGTACTATGTTTTCAGCCAATGCAATACAAAAACCTATATAGAACAAAAGAAATCAGGAGGATGGAGAAAGCATAGAGGGAGAAATATAAAGAAGGAAGGGTGAAATGATAGGTGAGCATTAGTATCTAGGAATTGAGTACATTTCCTGAAATTCTCTTGGAGACTGATTAGGACTTCACTGTATGCTAGATTTGTGCTTTAACTGTGCTTATGTTGTGATTTCACAAAGTACATATGCCCTACAGATCAGTTACCAGCCTGCAAGTGCTCTTCTATTAATATGGCTAGACTTCTTGAGCAAGAGTATGGTAATCTGGGAAGTAAAATGTCCAGACTTTTTGATTAACTTGTAACTGTTGGTGTTCCATTTCAAGATTTAATGTTGGGGGTTATGGTGGTGTGTAATATTTTAACCACTGCCTGGTTTGATCCTGAAGGTCTAGGCGGGCAAGAAGGGAAAGAAGTTACTAGTTTCTTCCCTTTTTTCCCTTACAGTTTTGGAAGTGATTAGAAATGCTGTGTTTATATAATGCATGCACATTTGAAAATTCAAGACAGGACAGTATGTTACTATGTAGTTTCAGAAGTGTGTGTTCATCACACTTCTATTCACATGGAAAGTTGTGGTCTAGTTCTGCTGCGTTGGCTTTTTGTGTCAGTTCCCATTGCTGGAGTTGCCGTGCTGGCCGTGCATGATGTGGGTTACCAGTCCAGCTAAGCTGAGCAGCTGTGCTGTGTCTCTGTGGAACTGTAAAGATAAAACAGGGAAGGAGACTTGTGTAGTGGGGAAAGAACCGTAGGACTCAGCAGACTCAGATGGTGGCAACCTTTAAAGTAATGCAACTTCTTATTTAGCTGACTGCCACTCTCAAAAGTATGAAGTGACTTGGTTGGAGAGAGTGTTGTATGGGTTGTGCCGAGTAGGACTTGGAGAATCGTGCTGTGTGTGTTATCTGAGCTGGGATGCACCGCAGCTGGGGTAACTTGCCCTCACACTTAGCTGATGGGGATAACAACTGGCATCTTGCAGTTAAATCAGATATTTTTGGCAGCCTTTTGATACCTGAGTGGTGCACAGAGAATGCGCTTTAGCTACCCTCTGTTTGCTCAGCAAGCTCAATTTCTCCTGTGGTTGTCACTTCCAGTTGCAGTAGAGGCTTGACTCACAGCCTCAGAGGGACAGTGTCCACATTCCAGAACCATGGCACTGGCTTTCTTCGTGAATTTTGCAGATTTGGTGAAAGTGTGAAGAATAAGGGTTAATAATGTTTAGGCACTTACTCTAAAGCTTATGCTACTTTAATATTTTGGATGCAATGAAAACACTGGTCAAATACTGGAGGAATCATGTCCTTTCACGGAGATACTTGTCCATAAGTGAAAATAATTTCTTGTTTGCACTTCAGGGTTTGCATGCTTAAAGGTCTAGCCAGGATACCGCAAGCCATCAGCAGTACACTGCGGATAGTAGATAGTCTGTTGTGATGTTAACTTGCAGCTTGTTGTTTGAAATTTGCTATCAGTTAAATAAAATACACATGAATATTGGATTTCTGGTTAAAAAGAACCAAATGCATAGGTCACCAGTATATTAATGCATGGGGAGAAACTTAAAACATTTTCTTAGGTAATAGCTTGGCCAGTTCTGTTGGAATTTGTTGTGTTACTTCTGATATTTATTGACAGCTATATTTAAGAAGTTATTTTAAGTTGCAACAATTGATAAATATGAGCTTGGTGTCCATATTCAACTTTTTAGACAATAGCTTTAGCTTCTGGTTTAAAAGCTGTTCTGAGTTATGCTGAAGTGTGCTACAGCAGTACACTAAAAGGAGAATTTTGACATACTTTGAATTTTCCTGTTTTTTTCAACTTGCTTGAAGAGTCTCTTAGGTTATTTATGAAGTTAAATGCTTATTTTAGGCCTTCAGGCTTGTTTCACCTCTGAAGTCCTTGAGGTTAGTAAGACTTAGTTGTCTTTTGTGAACTGTGTATAGTAACTAAAGAAAATTTAGAAGAACTTCTTTAGAAATAACATACCAGACTAGCTATGATTTGCCCTTATGACTTAGGAAATTTCAGAGGAGCCCCAGTGTAAGATACTGAACTGCAAAAGAACGTTTGACGTGTATTTCTTAAAAAAAAAAAAATAAAAAAATAAAAAAATATATATATATTTAAAAAGGCTGCCAAATTTCTGTTACTGTCATTCTCTTACATTTGATATCTTTCTCACCTTCCCTCTTTAACTTACCTACAACCCCCCTGCACAACACCCCCAAACCAAAAATGTTTCTGTTGGCTTTCCAATTTCATACATTATTTTCTCAGTGTATACATCTAGTAAGACCATTTTGTAGAAAGACAGGGACAACCGAGGTACCAAATAGTAAGTGTCAGATAAATGCCACATCTATGTCAGTGTTTTATCTGGACATATGTTATGCACAGTCCCTAAATTTATGTGCTTACTGAGTTTACTGAAAAGTTGCATTAGCCGTGTACTATTGAATGTTTTTTGCTCAGGAAGGTGATCTAATGGGTGTTGGTCATGTGGCCAAAAATAGCAAAGTTTTGTCATGTTTTGAAGAACCTGGGCTATGGACAGGGCATATGCAGATGGACACAGCAGGGTCTCAGGGAAGATAAAGACTTTAGAAAGAGCTATGGCGAATGTCGTAAGAGCTGTCAGATAGCAGATGCGAGGTCCAGCTGGCCCAGAATGAAACTTCTTAAGAATATAGTTACTAATTGCTAAGCCCTTGCTAATAAATATTTACAGCTGCTTTATATGTTTGTGAAACTGGCACATAGTTTTAATTACTCAAAATGTTTATTTTATGAATATGTACTGAAAGTCTAGTTGAGATGTGAGTATGAGCCAGGCCAATGAAAATATTCGTTCTTCTGCTTTTCAGGAGAAGATTTTGCTGTTGTGCAGCAGGAAATCATTATGATGAAAGACTGTAAACATCCAAACATTGTTGCTTATTTTGGCAGCTATCTCAGGTACAGTTTGTTTCTTTTGCTTGCTTAAAAATGCCTATCTCCTTGTAAAGGACAGGTCTGTAAGGTGACTTAGGCAAAACTTAATTTACCAAATAAGTATTATCTGCTTGTATGTTATTTTTTTCATTTACCTTAAAATCTGTTCTGTTTAGTACAGTGTCTCTCTAAATAATCTTTCTCTTAGCAAAATCTTTCAGTGACCATGTAGTTATGTTTCTTTGGAAATGCGGTGTCATTTAAAAGCTTTGAATTTCATACATAAATGGAAGATTAAACAGAAGTATGACAAATATAAAGAAAGATCTCTGTATATATTATCTTTTAAATCTGTTTCAGTAAAATGTCTCTTAAACTTTGGGAAGTGTAAATATTGCATAATACAGATAGAGTTCTCAGAAATGTTCTGACTTAACTGGTGTTGGCATGTAAAATTGTCTGAGAACTCAAAATTGAATCTTAAGGGGGAATAAGGAGGAAAAAAAATGTTGTTTTCCTTGCCTAAGAGTAGCAGTGCTATGTTAAGCTTTAAGGACAATTTCATACTGAAGTACTGAAGAGTATAAACTGGCCTTTAAAAAGCCCATTGGTGATTTGTGTTTTGACTTTCTTTTGAAATCTTAAAATGATTGATATTTTAGCTGTTTTATCTTTGCTTTTCTCTCTTGAGCTGCAGAGTTGTTTAGGACACTTAATGTAGTATATGTAAATTGTTCTGTCTCATTACTCTTTTGTGTAATTCCTTTTGTAAGGTATTATGCTTGCTTGTTACAAGTACAGTAAACTCGTACTCTGTACAAAGTCTCAGTACTGAGAAAATTGATAGCTAGTTTCTAATAATGTTTGCTATTATAATTCTTTTTAATACATACTGACAAATGCTTTATGCTAGATATAGCAATTGCTTGATATTCAAGGACTAGACCTTTTAATGCTGGATTTTCTGAACCTAATGTTGTCATCATTTTAGTCATGTCATGCCATGTAATAAAAAGCTTTTAAAAGGCTCTGAAAAGTCATGATGCTGTTTATGGCAGAGGCCTCTTGTTCCTTTCAGGTATTCGCATACCTTCTGTCTGCCTGGGGACAATATAGATGGGACATGGTAGCTCTGCATGTTGTGAAGGTTGCTAGACCCTGTTCATGATGGGGAGATGCCAAGTTGAGTTACTCATACGTACTAGACTTCAGTAACTCCAGCTGAAATTTTCCATAATGGCTATCTGCTGCAGCCAAAAGCTTTTCAGCAATATAGGCCAACTCTTGGATTGAGGGTGGGAAGATATGGGTGGTATTTTCACATGAAAAATCTTGGTACATGAAAGCCGTCAACTAAAAATTACCATCTTTGAAGCAGGAATATATGACAGAATTTGGCTCTTGTATTTGGAGTGCTGCTTTTCCATTTAAAAATCCTTTCAAATTTGACCAGGTTATCTTCTGAAACCCTGCATTTCTTTTACCGACGTTCTAGATCAGCTAGAGCTTAGGAAATCCCAGTTACTGTTTCTTTTCTAGCCAGGAGTGTCTGGTTTGGTGCATGTTTGCAGTGCTGCAGAAGAGTTAACACATGCTTCCTGGCTTGCTTGGCCGTTGAGTGTTCCTTGGTTTGCTCTGGGGTGAGCTGGGACAGGATGTTGAAATGGCAAGTGTGGAGCACTTTGTGGTGCTCTTAATGACCTTGATGGTGAATGTCTGCATAGTTGGAGCAAACTGAAATTGGACAAGTTGAGTGTGCCAGAACTTTGAGGCGGTCTTGGGGAAGAGAGAAAGTCCTGGCAATAAGTGCTAGAGGAGAAGGAGAGGTCTCATGCAGAAGCTTAGCTGACTAGTGCTGTCCTGAAGAGTTTCTTCTCCCTGCCTCTTGTATTCAGTGTCCTGAATAGCCCTGGATGCTCACTGAAACCATGTTTTATCACTCGCGGGGTTCATTTTATCTTTTTCAGTGTGAGTATCTTGTTAGCTTTTGTCTGATGAGTGAAAGTACTGCATGCTGACAGATGTGCTTCAAGTCAATAGAATCTGTGTTCTGAATTATGTTTGTTTTATAGTCATTTCAAAGATCTGTAGTGGAAAAGCTGGTCATATTAGTACTTCACAGACATGGTTTAGTGTGGAGCATGAAGAAAGTTGCCAAGAACAAATGTATTTTCATAATAAAATTAAGTGGAAATGCACTGAAAGTTACGAGAACGCAGAGGAAAGCAAGCCATTAACTAGCCCATTAGATGAACACCATCTGCACGCTGTGCTGAGCGAGGCTGGGAGTGGTGATTGTGTACTGCTTGCATTATCGTGTATACATGTGCAGGAAGGGATCAAAGTCTGAAGATAAAATCAACAAGCCATGCTGTTCTGGCATCCCATATCTTGAAGGGTGCTTGTCTTGGCAGCCTGAATGCTTTTTTTTTTTTTTTTAATGCCCAGCTGGTCTGTGAGCTGCATTATGCACAGGTTTGTGTGGGTGTGCATACAGATAGAGCGTGTGTACATGTAGGGACTTGGTATTCCAAACTAGAAGTGTCTGCATTTCAGTTTTGAATGTTTAAGGTTAATTTGAAGGTTAACCTAAATTGTGCATTAATTCCATTCTGTGCACTACTGGCAGGCTTTTTCTTGTGCATGAACAGTCAATTCTTAATACTGCTACGTACCTCAAAGTCAAGTTAAAATTTTTTTTGAGAATTTATGGAGTTACTAGTCTGTTTGACAGCAGCTTACGGATTGTCAAGTGGTAAAGCTGGCAAGGGATCTTGTGATCTCCTAAAGGCAGTATCTGGAAGCTCTATGTTACGGTGACTAAGCTTCTTAAATGGATGTTGCATATTCTGAAAGTTGTGTGGCTGGGACCATATAGTGTCCCACCCTCCTGTCGCACCTCCTTGATCTTCTTCCCAACCTCAGAGCCTGCCTTTGTGAGCAAATATTGTTGCATTCAACTTTTGTTAAAATTTTTGGATTGAAATGGTACCTCTTCTCATGATGCTGTATTCAGGCTGGGAGTGCTTTTTCTTTAAAAAACAGTTTTTCTCTTGTCTTAGGTTATCAAAATATACCTTTTGTAGACCCAGAATTAAATTTTGGCAAATATAGTATATATTTTGGCACTTTTTTGTGCTCTTGCTTGCTCCCCTCCTCTTTCTTTGGTGTAGTGCTTCTCTTTTGTCTGGGCAATTGAATGGCTGTCTTTGAGGCCTCTCATTGTCTGACCTTTTGTTTTCCAAGTATTTTTTAATGCTAAGAACAAAAAGAAAAATACTATCATCCTATACTTGGCACTTATTGGTGTATTGTTCTCCATGCTTTTCTTCTGTTTACGTATGGCTTTTTCAGACAAATTTCTGCCTTGCTGTTAGCCTGGGTGTTAAGTTGCAGACACTAAATGGTACTGTTGGTCCTGTCTGTTTTGTCTGCTGTGCTTGCCATATGCTCTGCAGACAGGGACAACTGTGTACGCTGTTACTGTTGATTACATGGATCTTCACCTCTGTCAAAGCACTTAGGCACAGTAATAAAAAGCTGGATAGTGAATTAGAAATGCAGTCTTCTCTTTTGATCCTCTTATGTTTTTTTCCTTTTCTGTAGGGCTTTTCCACACTGGGAAGTTAATGCCCACTAAGCGAAGGTGTGAATTTACAGCACTTGTCTACTTCATGTCTCTTACTTTACGGGTGCTCTGCTGCTGCTGGGGTTGTCCTGGCTTTTTCCCACTTCCACGCTGCTGCTGCTGTTGGCATCAAGATGCAGCTCCCTGGGAAAGAGTGGCTTTCATGAGCCCAGTGCCCCCAAAAGTGTCCCTGAGTCCTGCATCATTGTGGAGAATAAACAAGGGACTTGCAGATGCCTGTCTCTTCAGTGTTTCTTTCTCACTCGTGTTCCCGTGCTGCCATTGCTAATTCTGTTTCCTTTCGCAAGTAGTCACATTGCTTCTGCATCTGACTTTGATCAGTTCTTTCAGTGGGAAGCCTTCATATTATTTCAAGCAATGCTTTAATTAACCCCTTTAACCCCTAGAAATATATGGACTTAACATCCAGGGACTTCTGTTGTTTAAAATCTCTGTAATGCCTGCACGATACCTATGCCACAATAAGAGGAAGCAGCTGGGCTGTAGCTTTGAGGACCATGTGGACTATGGATGTAAAAGGGCAGGAGATCCAAGAAAGACAGTTTTTTTCTTGGAACAGCAGCTATACTAGCTGTTACCTGCTGGTGAGAAATACCTGCAATTTGCAGCTGCCGGGATAAGTTCAGCACTTACAGCATTGCCTTGCAAAACACTTCCATGAATGTTGGCATTGCCCACAGAGCCTTATGAATGCAAGAAACCCAAGACCAGGGGTCATGGGCAAGCTGCGGAACAATCACCAGGCTTTCCTTTGGTCCTGTGTCCCAGTCTGCCCTAAGGTGGTTGTATGTGATTTTCTTTCTTTTCTTGTGTTTTGATGGCCAGGAATGACTAGGCAAGTTCCAGATTTTCTGCTCTCTAGAATGCCTTTCTGCGGCCACATACGGTACATCTGTCTTGCCAGTGAAAATTACTAAGTGAAAATAGAATTCAGTATCTGTAATAGAAGATACCTTTGAATCCTACAGCCCGTTGTCTGTTCTTGGAAAGCACCTTCTATGGAGGTGTGTAGCAAGTCAAACTGAATTGATTCCCTTGGTGAGAGGAATCTAAAGAACTTCCCTCTGACCTCTGCCACCAAAAATATACATAGGTATTTTTGAGGGAAAAGACTTCATCTGAGAAGGCACTTACCCACAGCATGGACTCCACTCTGCCTTGCTTTGACTGAAGCACTAGAGTTTCCCTCCATTTGTTGTGAAAGAAATTGAATTGAGAGATATCCCTAGGGCTTTTTGGTTTGGGTTTGTTTCTTTTTTTTTTTCTTTGTGTTAATTTCTCAGCTCTGAAAAAAGTGGAGGAGAAGTGAAAATGAGGAAGAAATAAAAACCCACATCTGTTTTCTCTCTATTCTCAGTAAAAATGTATTTCATTTTCATAGTACAGCTTGAACAAAAATCAGTGTGCACATTTCACTAATACTGTTTCTATTACTCCAATAAACCCTGGAATATTTGGGATATAATCATTAGTTACTATCTTGACAGTGAAGTATCACATAAAGATTAAATCATATTCATTATTTGACTTGTACTTTTCATAATATAGAGCTTGTTATGTTGTGCTTTATAACGTTTGAGTCTTCTGGCTTGCTTTTTACAGGTGCTGTTTTCAAATCTGACAACTAATGAACGGTTTTGTTCACTTTTTAGACGAGACAAGCTATGGATTTGCATGGAGTTTTGTGGAGGTGGCTCTCTACAGGATATTTATCATGGTATGTCAAGACTGTATGTCAAGATTCCTTAAAATCTAAGTAAAGCTGATTCTGTTTTAGAATCAGAAAGGAGGAATCCTAAATTCAGTATCCATAATAATCCATTGAAGGTCAGTTTTAGCTTTTGTATTTACATAATTGGTTGGCTTTGGGTTTTTTTAAACAAAATTAACTATAGTGGGGGATTTTTGAGCACGAGAAGTTATTTCCTTCCTTCAGTAGCTCATATACCCATCACTACTTCTCAAAGGCTGTTAAATTAGACAACATTACATTGTAAAAAATAAAAAAAAAATATTCTGATGTGATGTCTTACTTCATAGCCATTTTGGTTTTGAGCTTTTGAACTTTACTTTAGTATAATCTATACCACTGCCTACAGATACTTAGGTAAGTGGATTGATTAGCATGGATGCTCTTGTCCTTTGTAAACAGTGATCTTTTGTATGTTTGTATAGCAGTAGTGCCATGAGTCAGTCTTTTTTTTTTTTTTTTAATGCTGGATGCATGGCATGTGAAGAGCAGAAGTGGCCTATGTATTTGTTTTAGGCTTAGGTGCAATGAGTGATCAAAGAAACAAGGGGTGTGTGTGAATCTGTTGCATTAAGAGAGGATCAGTCAATTGATTGCTAGTTTTCAAGAGACAAAATCAGTTTTGAGGGATTTTATTGCTCTGGAATTAAGACTTGGTTAGGAAAGGAGTATGCCGTGAGTAACGGCTCCGTGGTTCTCAAGTGATGTTTTCAGACAGGAAATCCATCCATGTTCTACATTGTGGAGATTGTACATGTTAGGATCTTCACATCCTTCTCTTGTGTGTAAACGGATTGTATATTTTTTTACATTTAACTTTGGTGCAATTAAAACAAGACACCAATTTACAAGTTCACACCATGCTCATGGCGTAGTCATTTGAGCATGGCCTTGTTGATCCTTTACATCTTTGCTAGTGTTGATAAAAGCATCATGTCTAATAGGCTTTGTTATGTGGAACACCTGTAGAGTAGGAAATGAGCTCATGCCGCATAAATGCCTGAACAGATGTCGTACAGGAGTGGTTTCCTGTTGCAGCTGATTTTTGGCTTCTCTGCCGGTAGTTAGAGTGGAAGGTTCTTTTCTGATCTTAATTATGTTCCAAAGGGTCTTACTCCAGTTGAACTATAGGCGTCTGTAATCTTTAAGTCATTTAAGTTAATCAGAATTAAGTTTCTCAAAATAAACATATATGCTTAGAAATATGTACTCTGGGTGCTAATATATTTAGGTTTATGTGGGTTTGGAGCTTTTCTTTCAGAAAAGAGAAGGTGGCTCTAGACCTGTTTTGAAGCTACATATTGCGTGATACTAATTTATATTATGGTTGTGGGTTTTGTAGAAGCTAAGCAGTTAGGTGCTTAAATCTGGTTTCATGTTTTAACTCTCTGCTTCTTCAGTTTCCTTTGAGAAACCCTATCCAACTTTTCTATTTTTCTCTGCAAAACCTGAGAAGCTTGCAGTGAGGACTGCATTTCCTGGTCTTAAAACCCTTTAATTTCAGGATCAAAGTCCAGTGACTGGGGACAAGTCACAGGCCAATCCTTGCTTGCTGTTCAGTGTTTGGTTTATGTATTTGTTCAGAATTTAATTGTTTTCCTTTAAGAGACTTGAGTGAAGTGGGACCCTGGAGGGAGAGGAAGACTCCTCCTTCCCTTGGGAAGCTGCTGAGCCTGCTCAGAGGGAGTTTGAGAATGTGCATGGTGTGGCAGGCCCAGGAGCAACAGTGCTGGTAGCTCATGCAGAAAAGGGTTGAGAAGCTGCAGAGAGCAGGTCACATGGCTGCAGGGAAGAGAGAGCAGGTTGTATGGCAGATGGAAGGACAGAGCAGGTCACAAAGGGTAGAAGGAACTTCCTAGGGCTCAAAGGGGGCTGCAGCTCTGAGTCACTGGGCTGGAAGTCCAGCTCTGCATAGAAGGACACAATGGGTTTGTGCAGGGGAAGGAGTTGTGCTTAAATCGCTGCTTCTGTTTCTTTTTCCTCTTAATTACTTTGAGATTTATATGTGGAAGGAGTTAGTAGTTTCCATTCCAATGGGACTAGACATTTTTGAGTTTAAAAAATGTTTGGTGGTCTTTGGGATGCCCAGTCTGGGGAGAAAGTCTAAGCACGTTTACTTTGAGGTTTCTAGTGTAAGATCCTATTAATGTGAATGGAAGTAATTGAGGTATGGGTTTGGAATGGGCAGTATCTTACCTGATTTTAAGAATTATTTTTTTTTCCCCTTCCATTTCAGTGACTGGACCACTTTCGGAACAGCAGATTGCCTATGTTAGCAGAGAAACACTACAGGTAGTGTGTTCACAGGTTCTTGTGGTTGACTTTTAATGTAAAAGTATTCAAAGCTAAAAATAAAAGCTACAAATATGTGTGGTGCCATGGAAGTACAGTGTTTGGATGGCTTAACATTTTTCTCAGACTTTTGAAGAGGTCCAGTATTACAGCCCAGAACTAATTTGTATAATTGCATAACCTCGAATTATCCTGGATCATTTGAAGAAAACACATCATCTTTCTGCTGTTAATTTTTTTTTAAGGGGGGAAGCAGCATATTTATTAATCCGTATTTGTGGTGCAAATTAGTTATTGCAAGTTTGAAGGAAAATTTGAAGACTCAGTTTTGTATATCCGATAGTTGATCTGTGCCAATAAAAAAAAAAAAATGCCTGTGTACTTGAGATGTTCAAGTTAAGGTCACCAGTCTCTCATAGGCATGCTAGCTTTCATTTTTCTTTCCTAAATTAAAGGTTCAGTTCACTAGTAAAATGTAATCAAAAATGGCTTTTTTTGGTGGATGTCTTGCTTCCATGTGAGAGAGGAGTTCTTGGCTTCTAGTAAATGCAGATGTGTTGAATGCCATCAGTTGAGAGCTGCTGCCTCCCAAACACTCTCTCAGGATAGTTCTGTCCCTGAGCCGGCTCCCTTGCATATGCCACTTACCATCTCCCTATGCTATGCCAGAGATTGCTGACTTCTAGGACATGGCTTTTTTTTCCTTACAGTGAACTCTTATGTGACATCTGGGTGTGTTCTGGGTTTTGAACCTTTAAACCCTTTTGTTCTTACAGAATCATGGAATGGTTTGGGTTGGAAGGGACCTTTAAAGGTCATCTAGTCCAACCCCCCCTGCAGTGAGCAGGGACATCTTCAACTAGATCAGGTTGCTCAGAGCCCCGTCCAGCCTGGCCTTGAATGTTTCCAGGGATGGGGCATCTACCACCTCTCTGGGCAACCTGGGCCAGTGTTTCACCACCCTCATTGTAAAAATTTTTTTCCGCATATCTAGTCTAAATCTGCCCTGTTTCAGTTGAACTAGATGATCTTTAAGGTCCCTTCCAACCCTAACCATTCTATGAAAACCATTACCCCTTGTCCTATCACTACAGGCCCTGCTAAAAAGTTTGTCCTCATCCTTCTTATAAGCCTTCTTTAAGTATTGGAAGGCCGCAATAAGGTCTTCCTGGAGCCTTCTCTTCTCCAAGCTGAACAATCCCAACTCCCTCAGCCTGTCTTCACAGCAGAGGTGCTCCAGCCCTCTGATCATCTTTGTGTCCCTCCTCTGGACCTGCTTCAGCAGGTCCATGTCTTTCGTGTGCTGAGGACCACTGAGCTGGAAGCAGTACTGCAGGTGGGGTCTCCCCAGAGCAGAGCAGAGGGGCAGAATCCCCTCCCTTGACCTGCTGGCCACGCTGCTTTGGATGCAGCCCAGGATAGGGTTGGCTTTCTGGGCTGCAAGCGCACATTGTCAGCTCACGTCCAGCTTTTCATCCACCAGTACTGCCAAGTCCTTCTCTGCAGGGCTGCTCTGAAGCGTTTCATCCCCCAGCCTGTAGTGATACTGGGGCTTGCTCTGATTTCTGGACCTTGCACTTGGCCTTGTTGAACCTCATGAGGTTCACATGGGCCCACTGCTTGAGCTTGTCCAGGTCCGTCTGGATGGCATCCCATCCCTCAGGCATGTCAACTGCACCACTCGGTTTGGTGTCGTCTGCAAATTTGCCGAGGGGGCACTCGCTCCCACTGTCTGTGTCATTGATGAAAATATTAAACAGTACTAGTACTAATATGGACCCCTGAGGGTCACCACTTGTCACTGATCTCCATCTGGATGTTGAGCCATTGACTGTTACTCTCTGGATATGACCATCCAGCCAATTTCTTATCCACTGAATAGTCCATCCATCAAATCCATAATCTCCTCAGAGTATGGAGGAGTGTTTCAATAGTTGAGAATGGAATTTATGAAATCATTATTTATTGTGGGAGAAGATTTCTTGGTTAATATGTGTAAATTGCTTGTGAGAAGGAAACTTGCTGCTTTGTATGTATTTTCTAAGTGTTATCCGTGGACCCATTTTTGTGTATTTGAAAGTTGTCTGTAAATACATGCTTGTAACACTCTGACCAAATATGATTTATATAGATTCTGATATCTTGTTGTAGCTTATAATGCAGCAGTCACTTTTGCTAATAAAAAGTCTGAGAATATAGGCCATCTGTCCATCCATAAAAGTAATTTGCCCAGTGTCAATTTTGACATCCTTCATTTCCATGAATCTGGAATTTCACTTGAATGCCTAAAGTTAGCATTTGATCTCCATATTTAGAAGCCCATTAAATGGTCTGTTTTCAAAAGACATTTGCTGTCAATTCTGGTTGGAATCAGTGAGGCTGATTCTGAAAATATAGGTCCTTTAACTATGGTCTTTAAAGTACTTGCCTTGAGGCATTTGGTTTTGAAAATGGCAACCTCAGATTCTTCCAGGGCAGTGGTAAAAATGAGTGAGTTGTTGGGCTTTCTGTGCCAGTAGCATCCAGAGATCTAATGCAAGGAGTGTACATGGGAGTCTTAGCTAATACCAGTTTTTGCAATGGCCAGATAGATGCTCTGTACCAAAAGGAAATAGAGTCCCAATTTTTGGGTTTGCACGCATGCTTGCAGCGATGACTCTGAAAAACCGTTGGACCAACTGGGTATTGTTAGTCATTTCCCTCAGAGAAACAGCTTAAAACATCTGTGAGTTGTTTTTTGGTTGGGGGGGGGGTTAGGTTATTTAAGGAGTTGAATTTCATAACTGATTAGCACTTCAGCTACATTGCATTCAGGTTTTCAGGAACTGACAAAAAAATATCCCAAAACTGTATCCTCAGTGGTACTGTCTATCTGTACCATGTTGTTCACTTGAAAAATCTCAAGTACCAAGTCACGTAAATAATTGTTTCCTCATTTTTCTTGTTGGTATATTTAGGACAATCCATGAAAATGCTGATAGTTGACAACAATCCTAATTTATTTTTGCGATCAACAGCTCTTGCATGAGCCGGCAAAAAAAAAAAACGAACAAACAAACAAAAAAAAACCACCCAACTGTCTTGATATGGGAATCTCACATAAAAATGTAGTCTTTATGGAGGTTCATGACTGCAGAGTGAGGAAGATGTGTGTGTGGTGTTTACCCCTAGAAGAGAATTTGAGAGATAAGCCTGGAGTGTCGAAAGTGTCATGCTCTGATTTGTCATGCAGGGATTTGGTTTCATAGAATTCTTGCAGAATTTAAGCTTCAAGTTTCTAACTCACATTGAGTCCTAAAATGTTTTGGTACTGTCGTCCCAACCCAGAAGGACAATGTAATGCTTCTGCAGAAACCTATGAATCCATGGAGGTGAACTCTTGTGTTAGACCTGAAGGGCTGCCTGCTAGCATGCTTCTAGACTTAATGTGTAACGATACAGGGGATCACTGCACTAGGTATCCAGCAATCTGCTGAATAGAAGACTGTTAGGCAATTTAAAAGTAATTAACTTGGTCTGAAAAGGTGACAGTTACCATGTCCAGAGGAAAAATTGGTCGGGGAATGTTTTTCTCACAACAGATGTGGTGACTGGTATTCTTTCCATCTATCCTGTGGTTTAGATACTATGCTACTACATATATTGAATTTGCAAATGCAGTTTGGATACACTTGAAATACAAGAATGTTCTTCAGTCAGTGAGTTGTTTAGATGATTGAATTGGATGCTAAGTATATCTGGTAATTAAGAAAGAAATGTATGTAAAATGAAAAATACTGGACTAAATATTATGTAAATGTTTTATGCAGGGACTATATTATCTTCACAGTAAAGGAAAAATGCACAGAGATATAAAGGTAAGTAAAAACTGAAGGGAATTCTGGTGTTTTTCAAATAGAATACATTACCTCTGGTGGGTTTTTACTGTCATGTATCAATTTCAGGGATATCTTTAAATATGTAGGTTTTTTCTATCTATTAGAATAAAATAAAATTTTCTGCGCAAGGGAAGGAAAAAAAAATACCATGCATGCATTTTAAAGAAATAGTTTGGTCTTTTAATTGAAGCCGAACATACCATTTATTTAGACCAGTACTGTAAAATTTAGGCATCATCTAGTGTCTGGACCAGCATGTGTTCAGATGGCTGTAAGGATGTGATCTGTCCAAAAGGAAAGATTTGGTCTTTCCCACACCTTTCCAAGAAGCTTGACATACCCTTTTCTTTGAACCAGCTCGTGAGCAGAGCTGTTGCTTTGGCTTCTTGCTGCTTCTCTTGGTGAGCAGGTGCGGGGCAGTGGCTGCTTTTCTGTGTGGCTCTCAGAGACTACTTCTGTACCCTCCCTGGCATGCTGAAATTGGAGAGGGTACTGCAACTCAGGCTTGTAACACTGGCTTATTTAAACCTTCATCTCAACAAAGCTGTATCAAAGGTGGCTTGTTCAGACTCTTAGGCTCTCTGTTACAGTTTCCTTCTGGTGCTTCCTGTTGACTTTTTGTTGCTGGAGTTTTACTTGTTAAACTTTGCCTTTCCAAACTCTTCCTTGCTCAGGCTGCAGCTTAAACTTGGCAGGCTTCCTCCTGGAAATCTCACAGTAAATTATTGTATTCCTTTGTGTTGTGTGGGGCGTTGGTTTTGTTTGGTTGATTTGGTTTTTTTCAGGCTAGGGATACAGTCTACATGGTAGCTTCAACTGCAGATGCCTTAATGCATCCTGATTCCAAGTTGTTCTCATTGACTGCAGAAGGATATTTGGGTTTTGAGCAATCATAAAAATAATTTCTGAATGAAAGGTTACTTTGGACACAAAAATTAAACATTTTTCATTATACTTTATAGAATGCAAAATGATGCTTGTAAGGATACAGTGCATAGATACTTGTTTCTAAACAGAACTGTGCTGATAAAAACCGCTTACAGTGCTTACACTGAGTTTTTGTCTTTTTTTTTTTTTTTTTTAAAAAGTGGTTCTCATGAGCATGGAAAAATACTATCTTCCTCTGCAGACCTCCTGACCGTCAAACTATGTTTGCTTCCCTCAGTAACTAAGTTATGTATTTAGAGTATCTGTCCTGTTAGTCTTGAAAGGTGAACAAGGTCAAGAGCATGTTAACTGGACTGTCGCACTATTTACCAAGCTCCATTTATAAGGCTCATTAACTATACTTGTGTGACATTTGCCAAAGTAAGCTGCATTTTACTGCACACCTGACTTTTACTTCTCTCTGAGAAGCCATAATCTGTAAAAGCATAGTTTTTTGGAGGCCCATCTGTGCTGCCTTTCTGTCTAGTTTATGGGCAGTGCTGACATTTGGAGCTGTGTTTAGCTAGCTCCAGCCTTCACTCAACTCAACCTGTACCTGCTTTCAGTCTTCAGATCAGGTTTGTTCTCAGTCCTTTTATGTCGTCATTTTATGATGCCAACTACCACTTTGAGTTAATCTTGATTATTGAATTGAAGTGAGTGGTACATATAGCCACACAACAGTGAACTCTTCAAATCTAGCACGAACAGAATCTCTGTTGCATAAGTATGGAAATAGTTTTGCTAAACACTTGAATATCAAGGCAGGTCCTTAAGGCTATCATTATAATTATCATGGCTCTCAAAACAAAACCAGCTCCTACATATGAAAAGAAAACGAAATTACTTCTGCTTTGACCTTTAGAGTTCCTATTTCTTTTCAGTCTGTGTAAATAGAAAAAAGTAAGAATTCGTCAGCATAGCCAAATCATCATATTCTGCTTTTTGAGAGGGGTTTTGTGTACAGTGGAACTCTGTAGTACTGTAGGCTAAAGAGTATTAAACTAAAAATTAATGAGAAACGGTGTATATCCAAGTTTCATTTTATAACAGAGTGGCAACTTGCTAATTTCACAAACATTTCCTTGGTAAGGCTGCAGATTTCTTGAACACAATCCTTAGTTTGTTTTTGGCCCCTAGCTTGCCATAAGATCTCACATAATTTTTTTTTAATATGGTATTGGAAGAATCTGCATGTTTTAATTCAGGTATGCTTACTTTTTTTTTAAGGGAGCAAACATTCTTTTAACGGATAATGGACATGTAAAATTAGGTGAGTTAATACAATTTAGTGTTATTAACAGATTTTTGTGTGCTCGTATTTTGTTAATGATGTAATGGTTCATGTATGGAATTAGTGAATATCAGAATTCTTTTTCTCTTGCTGGTAATATCTGACTGCACCATCCAATTAATGTCCGAGGAGTAACTGGAGTAGTTTTGGAACACTGAGGCAAAAGACTTTCTGATGTTGTAAGGGAGAGGTAAAAATCAAATGACAGGTTTTTATAAATTTGTAATAAAATGTATGATCTAGAGTGCTTAAGTGTGAAATGTGCCTTGAAAGGTTATCTGAAAGAATCTCTTGGATAATACTAAATGATGTCTTTCATCATGTTAAAACACTGCAAGTAACTGTTAGGACTTCTGTGCTAGCCTGTTCTTTATTGTGTTGATAAGGGTCATGTTTGTGCAGCCTGCATATTTGGCAGGAGACTGAGAGGAGCTGACCGATAGCACCCGAGATACAGCAAGCTTCCATTATTTCCTTTTGTTATTTATTTTTTGTTAAGTATTTCCAGTAAATTGAAGAAACTCTTACAGTGGGAAACCAAACTTGTCTTCATTAACAATTAATTACATCAAATCTGTTATTAACTATTGTTTTGTTTTTGCTTTTTTAATAGCTGATTTTGGAGTATCTGCACAGATAACAGCTACAATTGCCAAAAGGAAATCATTCATTGGCACCCCATATTGGTAACTGTGTTTTACTTGGCCATTAATATAATAGTAACATATAATACTGTTGAAAAACTGTGATAAACGCATGCTGTGTCATTTTCTGGGTAGACTGATCACTAAAGGCTGTGTCAGAATTGCTAGTGATCATTTCTGTATTACTTATGCTAAATCCTGAATTTATTGAGTATCAGAGAAAATACTCTAACGCTCTTTAAAACTGAAAGGTTATCTGTGTGCTGCTGTCACTCTTGACTAATATATCTCAATTTAGTCAAACTTAAAAACTGTCAACAATTTTGCTTGGTTTTAAGCCTGATCTTAATTTTTTTTTTTCCTTCCTTGGTTTACCCTTTTAGTGTTTTGTTTCTTCCCCTCCACCCTAGATTCATGTTTTCTGCCACTCTTAAGCTGATAATACATTTCATTTGTTTGTCTCCACAGATTGTTTTGCCTCTTGTGAAATGTTTCCCCTAAGCCATTTTCTTCCCCTCTCCCATTTGCCTAAACTGAATTCAAACGTACACTTCTTCTCTATCTGTACTGCATCTTTATTCTTCCCTCAGTAAACTAGCTTGCATAATTTATCTTTTCCAAAGTTCAGCATTTTATTTTCTCCTCTTTGTACTGGAAGTGGTTGTTCCCTTTTCACCTTGAAGTAAATGGCACACATTTACTAGTAGTCAAAATTCTGTTGTCTGACAGCATAGTAGGTACAAGATAAAAATGTATATAATGAAAAAACCCCTACATCCAAGTATTCAGTCTTGAAATAGTCAAGCACAGCATTTTTAGCATTCTTCTGCAGTGTAAGTCACAGCAAGGCATGGATTCACTTCCCTTTCAGAATAACATGAACACCCGTCAGTCACAATTGTGTAATTGGTTTGTGTCTCTCTTTCCTAAGATGTCTGGGAGACTTTAGTCCTGGCCTGTATCACTGTGTAACTTCCAAATTGTGCCACGCTTCTGAAATAACATGTCATAACCTTAAACAATAACTTTGAAAGCGTTACATAGGTTAAATGCTGATGAAAAGCATCAGTTTTTCTTTGCAAAGCTTCTCAGAGATTTGAGAGGAGAAGCAAGGAAGCAATATTGTTGAGGTTGTGGAGAAGAAAATTTAGTTGGAAACAGGCAGTGTGCAAGTTTTAGTGATCATTAGAGGTGTCTGGGCAGGTAAGGCTATGGTACTTGGATGGGAGAGAAATGAAGGGCAAAACTGCTGTGCAGCATCTTTAGTTCTAGTAACCCTGCTATTTACCCTTGTGCTCCTCTTCCATGTCTTTCTAAAGTTAACCCATCTACCTCGGTAACTTCCTCCTTTTTGATTTAGAGTGATTGGGGTTTTTTTATAAACTCTCAAAAATTGATGTAAATATAGTTTAGCTATGCAAATTTGGAATAAGTTGTACCACCAAACCTGATGATGTTTTTACATCTACAGGTAAGGATGTCTGTGTTTAAACAATGCATAATTTGAGATGCCACCTGCTGCTTTACTGGAGCACTCATTAAGTGACATTAATGTGTCTTGCCTATACTGAGTTACGTCTCCAGTTCCACTGCTACTTTTCAGGTGATCTGGACTAATAAAGTTCAAAGCTAAAAAATATTAACGTTTGCCATCTGATATGACTGTAGGACAAAAATCCATAATTCACTTTGGCCATTCAAAACATGTGATAATGCCTAGTAAATAATTTTATTTAGGTATTCCTGTTTGTGTGGCACTTATATTTGTTAATTTTTGCCATGTGAGGATGTGAAACTACTTAGTTAAATGAGGTCGTCTGACATCATAGTAACGCAGACTTTACAAACAAGGAGTGCTCTGTGCAGAGGTGACGATGAGTCTTCAGGTCTTGTGTTTTCAGGAAACAAGAAAGCTGATGTTACTCTTTTTTTTTTTTTTTTTGTTAGAATTCTTATCTTAAAAGTCAGTTGATCACTTTCTGGGGCAATATGTGAATTTGGGTATTACTTGGATTTTACTGTAGTGAATCATGATACCTTAGGCTCTTTGATTGTTGAGTTGTAGTTCATTGTGTGCCTGCAAAAAAGTCTGAGACAGACTGGTTTCATCCACTTAGTGCTAAATAGCTGTTTTGGGAACTGCCTATGGGTTACTAGAAGGTGATTGAGGAGAACTTCATGTATACGTTACGTAACTTTTTACATGCACGTATGTATATCCACTCGTATGAATGTATATGCTGTGAGCTTACAGATGAGAGCTTTAGGGAAAATAGTAAACTGCTGCGTACAGAAAAATATTTCATTTGTGGTGAGAAGTTTATCTAAAAAGGTCTTTTACCCTTTAGGATGGCACCAGAAGTTGCTGCAGTAGAAAGAAAAGGTGGCTATAACCAACTCTGTGATCTGTGGGCAGTTGGAATAACTGCTATAGAGCTTGCTGAACTTCAGCCTCCAATGTTTGACCTACATCCAATGAGGTTAGTAAGGAGTTAAAGCTTCGTGTGAAAATACAGCTTCATAAATAATCCATTTGGAGTAGCGGCTATGTGTGCTTGTGGGCTTTGGGTACGCTGCAAAGGTATTGGGTTGTAAGTGTTCTGAACGTACATGATAGAAATTGTAACACATCTTTTTGGTGCGTAAATGTGTAATGTTGTCCTGGTAAGATGGACTTCTTACTGCCAACTAAATTATTTAATAATTAATCTCATATATGTTTTGCAATGTAAGCCACAGAAATACTGTTGGTTTTTTTCAGAGCGCTTTTTCTAATGACGAAAAGCAACTTTCAGCCTCCTAAATTAAAGGACAAGATGAAATGGTATGACCTTTTCTGTTTCAGTAGATAATGATCATCAGTTTCACCAGGCAGTTGATTCTAATGTTTACCACTTAATTTTACAGGTCCAATAGTTTCCATCATTTTGTGAAAATGGCACTTACAAAAAATCCTAAAAAAAGACCTACAGCTGAAAAGCTATTACAGGTATAAATTTATGTATGGGACTTTTTTTTTTAAGTTACAATATTAAAATATGTTTAATATGAGTGGTTGGAATTTTAATGTGTGTTTTTCCTTCTGTCTTTCAGCATCCTTTTGTTACCCAGCCATTAAATCGAAGTCTTGCTATCGAACTTTTGGATAAAATGAATAATCCTGATCATTCCACTTACCATGATTTTGATGATGATGATCCCGAGGTAGGAACATGTTTTAATCACAGAATCAGATTAAGTTTTCATTTGCTGACAAAACTAAATTATGATGATTTATTGAGCCACAGAATGTTTTGAGATCTGGGAATAGTCTCAAGGGTTGCTTTTACTTTTGGTTGTACGGCTCTGTCACACATACAGGCACTTACCAAAATTCATTATATTTGGGGGAGAGAAGCTCAAAGAGAAAGAGATGTAAACACTTCAAAATTTTGTTTATAGTTGTCCTTCCAACAATTTTGCAACAGTAAATGTGGACTACTTCTCCAGTTCTGAGTTCTGTCATGCATTCTGCTTTCTGTTCCATTCATCTGCAAAGAAAGCATCCATAAAAATCATTTTATACCTCTGTAGAACTTGTTCTTTTGTTTCTAATTTACTTTCTTATGAAAAGAAGAGAATGATCCTGTAGTTGTTTTTGTCAAATGGTTTGCTCTGGAATACTTTGAAACTTGCTTTCACTTACAGTTTTGTCAAAGGCAAAGTTTCTGATTTTCTGCTTTAACAGCTGGGAAAAAATAGCATGCTTATATAAAATGATAAATAGCACAGGACTGAAGATTTTCATGAACAAGAGAAAACAGATACTCTGTTACTGCATCCTGTCTTCATACTTAACTGTATGTTAGTGAAGACTTCCCAAATGTTTACAGTTCCCTAACTGATGATCTCTTTTTGGGGAAAAAAAACCTAATCCTTGCGACACAAATGCCACCGATTCATTAATTGCATACTTGTGGTTTACTTTTTTTTTTTTTTTTTGTGATAAACTAGTCTAAAAATGCCTTCAAAGGGAAACAACTTAAAAGAAGCAACTACTTTAAGATACTAATTTTCAGATTTTACAATTTACATGAGCTTTTACCTTCTGGAACAGCGAAGACAAGTTGATGTGCACCAAGTCTGTCTTCCATAGAAGCTGAAATAAATAAACGTGGAAAGAAGCCAAAGTGCAATAGGTCTTTTTTGTATTGTAAACTGTAATGTTTACATATTTCCTAAATGGGAGGGAAGGAGAGGAAGGCATAAGGATTGAATAGTCAGTACTTCTTTTAAAAGCAGTTGCAAATAGTGGAGCATACTTAGTAAATTTTTCTGATAAAAATATATTTAGGAAAGTTAAACACACAAGAAAACCCTTAATGTGGTTGACTTTCATGTCAGTGTTAAGAGAAAGGTGTCTTGATTCCTGATGGAGACAGCACTGAGGAACTCTGATCCTCTCCTCACCATAAGCTCTAATGATCAGGCATCCTTTAGTTCTCTGTTCAGTGGTGATAGAGAGCTCTGAGGCCCATTAAAACAATATTTCTGCAGATACTAGAAAACCTATGCTTTCATGAGCTGTCAGGAGAAAGGTAACTGGTTTTAGTGTGCTACCTGTGAGTTAGCTGCTCGGATCAGAGTAGCTTGCCCTGTGAGTCTTTCCTGCCTTCCCGGAAATTGTACTGAAACCCTGATGTGCCATTCCCCTGTGTCACTGGTGTATCTTTTCAGTAAGAATTTTGATGTCCATTTTGGGCCGCTCAGATGGAGAATCTCTCTTCTCTTCCTGTTTGGAGTCACTTCAGTACACATTTTATTGACTGTTACTCATAGCTTTCAAAATAGTGTTTGCTCTTTTATGTCTCTTCTGACTTAGCATTAAGAAGGCTCTTCTGTTGCCTAGTGTATTACTTACCAGTTATCCCATAATGAAGTGTGGTATCGGGGGGAAAAAGCTATGCCTTGTCTGGGGAGAAAATGAAAACAACCTCACAGCAGTGATCAGAGAAAATGCATATTTTCATCATTTGTAAAAGAGCTAGACTGGCTGACAGTATGGAGGACAAGCCAAGCTGCTTGAATGTCTTTTGATATGCATTTTTTTCAGATGAAAGTTCATTTATTGTTTATCTTATGTTGCTGATGGTTTCTTGCTGCATTCATGGGCTTCTGTGCTAGGCATAATGATAATTCTCCATCATTGTTCATCACATGGCCTTGATCTCTCCAGTGAGCTTCAAACACTGTTACCTGTGGTGCTGAATCATTTTCGCTGAGTAGATGTCTCTTCTCATTTCTCCCCTAACCATGTTGCCAGATAATTTTCCATTGAGGCATTTAATCCACCTGTAAAATGAGATTGATAGTGACACTTGGGAAAACATTTTATTTGGCAATAAGCAAGTCTAGAACCCATCTCTGTGAATAAAGCAGGTGGTAGTGAATTCTCCGATGCATCTTGAGCAAGGTCTGTATTTCACATGAAGAATCCTGTCACAGGCAAAGCAGTTGTTGGCATTGTGGCCTTTCCTATAATAAACCGAAGGGAGTAAGAAACTTATATGCTTCTTTCATACGCGCTTGAACTTGCTCCAATACCTGCCTAGTCACAGAGGTAGCTGGAGATGTTAATCCAAACTTGGTTATTGACCACTCCTATACTTATGGCAATCACCTGAATGCATCCATCAAAAAATGAAAGAAGCATTATAACGTTGTACAACATAACATAGTACAAACAACACTGGTGGGAATCTTGAGCTTCAGACCTGCTCTCCAGTTAGTTTGGAGTTTTGGTTGATGAGGGGTGGTGGTTGTGTTTTTGGTTTTTTTTTTTTGGTAGTGGTTTTTTTTTTTTTTTGGATGCTAGAGAGCTTTTTTGGCTAATGGTGGTCTTTGAAGGCAAGTCTACTGTCCACTGTGATGACAGCTCTTCACCAGGCCTGTGCTGCTTTTACGGGGATGCATCTGTTACTGCTTGGACAGTCTGCAGAGTTGTGAGGGTGAGGTAGAGATTAAGATGTGAATTTGCCATTTCTTTGAGGAGTGCTGTACTATACTAAATCTTTAAATCATTCTAAACTCAGACAAAAGTGAAATGTTTAATGTCTTTAAAAGAAAAAAACACCCACAAAAAAAAAAACCACACAGGTTATTTGGGTATAATCAGAAAGGTCTCCCCTTGATACAGTCATTACTCATTTGGCAGCAATATCTATAACTGACGTTTTGAGTATTTTTCTTTACCCCAACTCATGGAGGACCTCATTTGTTTTCCCATTTAGTCAAAGACAGGATTTCCATTTGGGACTCTGCTTTCACTCCCTTAAGAATAAACCTTTGGAGATGTTGGCAACTGCCTGTTCACCACATTTCTGTGACAGTGACTCCCATGATGGATGTGATATTAGCTGAAAAGGTTGCAAAGAGGAAAGTGCTCATGTTTTATCCTTAGCACACTGTAAGTTTTGGGGATAAGATTGCTCTTGGGATCTGTACCATCATTAAAACTGTGCCCAAATAGCATTTGTGTCTGGAAGTTAACCTACATTCCTTTGTCCTCTTGCACAGCTCAGATGTCAGCTGTTTGTATCTGTTTGTTGGCAGCGTAGGTTTTTCAAGGTGACTTGAAGACTTCATCCTCATGAATGAGAGATGAGGATTTGACTCCTTGCAGTAATTCTCTGGTCATGGAAGGAGGAGGTATATAAGGGCAGGCTCTGCCTTTTGTGTGGGACAAACATCTGTGGCAGGATGCAAGGGACTCACACAATATCGTTGCAAAGGCAAAAATATCTCTCACCTGCACTACAGTGGGGCTCCTGGTGCTGGTATTACAGATGCGCATGCATCAAGTGCAAGTGGGCAATGCCTCTTAACAAAAGATTGTAAGTAAGCAACCTTTTAGCACTTAAGAGTGTTTGAAATATTGAAGTAGAAAACCAGATCAAACCTTGAAACACATCCTGAGCTGTAGCAAAACGTTTTTAAAGCTCAAAAGAATGGACCGTAGACAAACGAGAACTGAGGAAGGGGAGGATTGGCATGTTACAACGAAAAACTCCGTCACATATGTGGGAGAAAATAAATACCCACAGTCTGAAGTCTCTCCAGTTTCAAAAAAGACCAAAGTAAACAGATGAAACACTATGTACATATGTGTTGGATCCTAATATAAAGCAAGGAAGCAGAGTGTGATGAAAAGGGGAGAAGGGAAATAATGCTTTCAGACAGTATTTCAGGGATAACAGAGTTGCTGAGCTATTTGTGACTCTTTGTGATAGTACAGCAGTTGAAGTTCTCTGTCATCACTTCATAGTCAAAAGTTGCCAAGTGAAGATTATAATTACTATATATAAAAGCAAAGCTAACATGCCAGCACATCAAATTTCTGACACTCTTGTGTCAGATGGCTTTAATTAAAGATTGTTTTGCTCCCACATATTCAATACAGAAACGTAGCAAACGTGCTTTGGGCTAACATCATGGAGAATGAACTTTTTTTCCTAAAGAGTAAGATTTCATTGCAGAGGACATACTGAGAGCACAGTGTTAGGATTTATGTTGCTAATTTAGGGGCCTGATTGTATGCAGCAGTGAGCTGGTCTGGTACTCTTGTTAAGAAACCTTAAGTTACAGTTTCTAAGAGACTCTGCAGTCAGATGTAGAAAGAAGAGAGAAAATCCAACAGGGGCAAGAAAAGAAAGCCAATTCTTAAAGTTGATGATGCTTCATCCTGTAGAGAACTAAATGGAGATCCAGAGTTAAAAACAGAAGTGGAACTTAAATATGAAGGTGAACTTGTAGAAATGATGGCATTGCTTTGCTACACAGCACAAGTACCAGGAATACTCCCTTCTGTTCAGCTCTGGAAACCTCAGGCTAACTTCTCATCTACTTAAAGAAACGAACTGATGACTTTTTAGGAATCAGGTTAAGTTAGAAGCTGGGAAAATGATTGGGGTATCTAAAGAAAGGAAATGCTGCCAATAAGTCAGATTTAGTCTTACTGCTTATTTTGGAAACTACCAATACCCTTAAACTGAAAGGTGGAAAAAGGAAATGTTATCTGAGCAAAGATAAATGCTGGCCAGCATTGTCTTTATTTGCTCAAATCCAGTTTTTTTAAAAACCCTTATCTTGATGTTGAAGACACTCTACAGGTAAAATGTCTCCAAATAATTCTTACTTCAGTGTACAAAAACATATGTGCAATCTTTATTTTTACCTTCCACCTGGTTTGTTTCTTTCTTTTTTTGATACTATGCTAAAGAAACCTAAAAACTAGATACAGAATACTGGGCTTCAAATGAGTATATTTTGGTATTGAAGTATTTTATTTTTCTCTTCTAGCCTCTTGTAGTGCCTCATAGAATTCATTCTACAAGTAGAAACCTGAGAGAAGAAAAGACACGCTCTGAAATAAACTGTAAGCATGTGTAAAATGACATGAAATATTCTTAAAATAATCATGGATGTTCACTTATTTCAACTTGTATTCTGGGTATCTGACATATATAGAAACATTTTTAGTGTTATACAGGAAAATAAAAATTTCTGCTGTTTTACTTACAGGTATACGTTCTAGATGACTATGCAAAAGAAATATTAGTGTCAAATAGTTGAATACACCCTTTGTCAGCTCTTCAGCAAGTCTCACTGTTGCTCCATCTTAATGGAACAGGACACAACCCGAGCTCTTCTGAGAGCTGGTTGGTATGGCTTCATATGCCACTCCAGCAAGGATATTCGCCGTGATGCCAGATTCTGCTGGGTAGCAGAATGACAGAGGAAGATTTTTATTCCTTAATTTAGTACCTTGTTGTATTTTTTCCTTTTCAATTGAAACAGTCATGTAGGAATCAGGAAAGGAGGAAGTTGATCACTGGCCATTAAAAGCAGAATCCATCCCCCAAACTGTAGTCATTCTTTTGCTTGAATTAAATCGGAGCAATACTTGGAGCTTTAGTTGTCTTTTCTTAAGCTAAAATTCACAGGAGGAGGGTTAAAGAGTATCTGCCAAAGAGCTGTCCTAGAAGATGTGATTAGCTTTCTCCAAATTTCATTCAGAGCTCTTTAGTGTTAGTGAATCTCCCAGAAGAACAGATCCAGGAGTGAATTCACACAAAGGATATGTTTTTTCTATAAATTACAGCTGTGTTACTTCTCTAAAGAGGGCACTTCACTGCCCTACTTGTTGAATGGTTTTCCTGATCCTTCTAATGAGTAGGTGGGGCAAATGGTGATTGTGCTGCCTTTGTGATAAAAGAGTACTTTCTGTGCCAATTAGTTTCTAGCAGGCACAAGTTTGGTATGTCCATGTGTCAGAAATTTCCATTAATGGGTATATGATTTACTCATTAAACTGGATTTTTCTTTTTTGTTAGCCTTTGGAGCTAAATTTTGTTTAATTACGGTCCAGCTTAAATTCTTGTTTTCCTTGTCTCCTCTTTAGTTGGTCAAGTAAAATTTGATCCTCCCTTGAGGAAAGAGACAGAGCCACATCATGAATTCGTGAGTAACAAGCAGCATGGACTGTGCTCTGCACATTATTCCCTGCAAATACCTGTGAAGGAGGAGAAATCCAAGATGTGTAGCATGCTTCCTTAGCACTAGTAAACTTGGTAGCAATTTTTCTGACAAGTCGTAACATATTGGTCCTAAATTTTTTTGGTGCCATTACACTATATGCAGCAAGACCCCTTATTTGTGGGCTCTGCCAGTGTGATGTATGTGCTAAGCAACAGCCCTTTGTCTTGTGGTTTTCCTCTGTCCTTTATACCTCATTGTCAAACGTATCATTCCCTTTATTTATTGAGTTCTTTTTTTAATTGTAGAATTATTGTGCTTACTCAAATGTTTGCCTTGTGCTTGTATTGACAATGATTGATAATGGAAATAATAAAATTGAGAGCCTGGAAAAGAGGTATGATGCATTTTAAAAAACTGGATTTTTGTGGGGTGATTATTTTCCCACACAAACAATCTTTCTGTCACCCTCCATCACATCTGAGCCATGCTGAG
This sequence comes from Sagittarius serpentarius, assembly GCA_034782735.1. Taxonomy (NCBI): domain Eukaryota; kingdom Metazoa; phylum Chordata; class Aves; order Accipitriformes; family Sagittariidae; genus Sagittarius; species Sagittarius serpentarius. Next base: position 31,487,842 of record JAVKLA010000014.1, on the reverse strand, counting down.
TCTGGCAGTTGACATATTCTGTAAAGGTGTATTGCCAATGTTTTCTTCCTATGGACCCATCAGTACGAGGGGCATGAGAATTGAAGCAGCGAGGGAAAAGGTGTTTGTCCTGTCTCACACACAACTGCAATAGCTTCCCTCTTCTATGGAGACTGTTGCTTTCCACATTTGTGTACTTAAGCAGTTTCTTCACATTCCTGGATAAAAAAAGAGTCCTTTGCTTTCTTAACTGCAGACTTCAGTGTTTTCTTTGTTTTTTCTAAGGCTGGTGTTAAGGTGAAAAAGTAAGCTTAGTACATAGGTGGGAGGGACATTGGCTTTGCTGTGAGTTGGTTTTCGGAAGGGTGTGTACCTAGGAATGTACTTCCTTTTCTGTAGTCTACAAACTACATGAGTGGGATTTCTGGTGCATATTTCCTTGTATTGCTCTGTAGTTGTACTAAAATCTCCTTCCTGGTGCCTTGTCCTTTGGTGGTGGGTCAGCTGGCTCTGGGTGTATGAGGTTGTATAAAATCTTGCTTTTCCTCAGCAGCTGGCTGGACAGTTAGTCTGCAGTTTCTGGTGCCGCTTTGAGATGGGAGGAGAGTAGCTTACCAAATCACACGTAGGACTTAGCTCTTTCAGATGTGTTATTTAGACCTTGACATAACTGCATATCATCATCATTTAGGAGCCCTAGTATACAAGTGTTTATTAAATACGGTAATGAAGTCAGTGTTTCTACCATAAACTCATTAGTTAACCCAACATGATTTTTGAACTGATTGCAAGTTATCCTGGCTTTGCTTCCCTGTTGCATTGTCTGGATTATAAAGAAAATATAGTAGCATCTTATAGTTCAAATTAGAATACTTTTGCTCCTTAAGAAATTTATTTTTTTTATGCACACACAGAATCGTAATTGCAAAAAGATGTTAACAGAGAAGCTGAAGTTTTAAAAATACTTTTTCCATTTCTTTCTTGTTTTATCAGTCACTGACTGTACAAACCAGATAGCAGGCAACTTCATGGGGCAGAGAGGTGTTTTCATTGCACGTTAGGAACCTGAGTTGCTAAACTGGGGAGAGAGGTTCTCTGCAGGGATTTAAGCACAACTTTTGAGAGCACTTCCTTGGCAGGTGTTGGAAGGGAGGAATGGAGCCTTTTCATACCTTGTCTGATAGCAATCAGGACCTTTTGCACTTTGGAATCTCAGAAGCTCTTGCTGCTCCAAGAAGGGACTTGAATGATCCGGAGCAGTTCTGCTGATAAGGAAATCTCTTAGTATTGTCTGTTCCTGTCAGAGTTTGCATATATGAAATCTGCCCAAAGAACTTGCCTCATCTCCCTGTCTATAAAGATGATCTATAACTGCTTGTTTGGATCTTCCTGAAGAGGGAAATGAACTGCTCCACTGCCCATATCAGAATGAAGCATGCAGACCTGATACATCCTTTCCAGATAAAACAGAGCTGTCATTTTGAAAATTATGGTGTTGAGTCTAGAGACCGAAGAAAAAACTTACTTTGTCATTAGATATAGAATCAATGGACGATTTAAATTGGCATGTCAGAAGCACACGAGATCTATTCAAAGAATGGATGCTCTAGCAAAGAGCCTTAGCACAGAGCAGGCTGAGGGAGAAGTTTGTAACCATCTACACGCTCTGGGAGAGAAAGTCTTTCAAATGGAAGTGAGAGCAAGAGATGCCTGTCTCTTCCTCCAGCAGTAACCGTGTGGATCCCTTTTCGTTAAAGCAGTTCTTCTGACCCTTTTGCTTCTGTCTCACTAAAGTATGCTTAAACTTTATGCTTGCTTATTTACGTGTATGAGTGCACAAGCCAAAGGACTGGACCACTGCAGCATGATGAGTTACTATCAGTGGTGCACTGAGAGGTTGAACTGGTACATACTTGCCTCTTACTGAGGCAGTTTGTCACTCATACCACAGCTCAGATGATGAACAATAATTCATTATTGTGGTGTGATTCAGTAGTGTTTGGTAATGTGACCATGCTCTTACCTGTGTTTTAGCCCTATCCCCAGAACTGTCTTAACATGGTTTGAGTTTCAACTAACAACTTTTTTTAGCAAGAAAATTTCCCTTTATGTATGTCTGCCTTTCAGTCACAATGTAAGTAACTTGAGTTTCTTGGTCTCTATCTAATGAACAGCCTGACAGTAGCGATTTTTTGGACAATTCAGAAGAAATATACTACACTGCAAGATCTAACCTGGTATTTTTCATCTTACACCTTTCTTTATCAGTGTTAGTTTTGTCTTTGTTTTCCTTTTTCAAAGCTCATGTTTTGTCCTATTGTACTCGTGTTTTCATCTGTGTAAAAGCCATTCAATATAAGGAATAGTCTGTATATGTATTTCTGTAATGTAGGAAGAAATTCTTAGTATGTGCAGTATTGAAAGAATTTAACCTGTATTTGTGTTTAGTTGAATCATTTTTATAGAAGGGGCTCAGTATTATGCACTCATTCTAATTTGTTTGTTTAACTGCCTTACAATGCATAAATTGTTAATTTTTTGGAGGGTGATTAAAAATAGAAAAGACATTCTCTTCATATTTTTGTCTCATAGTTCCTTTAAATAGTCCCATTAAAGTCTATAACATTATATAAATGTAAGTCTCTTGAATTCTCTAGATGGTAATTATGTTACAGAATGAATATACAGTTAATACAAATAACAAAGTGGGGTCATAAGTGTTTTCAGTGGCATTTGGCATCGTTTATCGTCTGGTACATTTTCCAAACTTTCTCTTACTGCACTGCTAAAAAATTTGGTTGTTAGCATTGCAGCGTAGAAATGACTCTGGAAAGTGAGTTTTCTGATTTCTCTGCTCTTTAGGCACTATGCAGTTAAAGTAATGCTTTTAAATCTTGGACATCTGCATATACTGTTGAAAAAAATGAAGCAACATTCTGTACTAGATGAAGAGCATTAGTCTGCTAACTTTGATTTGTGTGATGTTTAATATAAGTGCACTGAGGGGAAAGTGGAAAACTGGAATGTTTGGGAATGTCTTGTTTTTGTTTTTATGTGATGTTTTTTGGTTTGTATTTTTGTGTTTGTTTTGGCATCAGGTGGCTTGGTGTGACTTTAATCTGCCAGTACCATAGTTACTGAGAGCTTAGACTCTTCCTCATTCTTGGAAGGAACTTCCTGTATTACTTGATTATAGAAAAGTTTCACAAGTTTTTTTGAGATCAGTAGCTTAGATTTCTCTGTATGCGGTGAGAACACCTCCATCCTGTGCAATTGCTCTGGTTTTGGGAGTATGGTTTTGGTTTTTTTGGTTTGGTTTGCTTTTGGTTTCATCTTTTCAGTTTAACACTTCTTAAAATCTGTCTTTTTCAGGTTACTTTCAGTGTTGTCGCATGTTTTGTTAGCCTAGTATCTGTGGGCTTAAGAGATGAATAAGAACACGTCTCCTAACTGGACTGTCGTTTCTCATCCTCCTTTTGCCCCATGCTGTTCAGTACACTCTTCAAAAAGGATTACTATGATAAAGCTTATAAAGTACTATTGTTGTCACAATCGTGAGAGGGTTTTTAAGGTCAGTCAACAGCACTTTCTATGTTTCACTGCTTTCTTCACAACATCCTGTGCTCATTGTGAATGAAGAGGAGAATTCTGACCTAATCCTTCTGGAAATTAGAAGAAATATTTAGTAGTTGGTTCATTCTTCTGTTGTGGACCAGGACATACTAATCAGACTTTGTGTCTCTCCTTCCCCTGGTCCCCCCTTCTGCTCTGACAGTATTGGCTTCAGATACGTTTAGTGGGAAAAATACTTTAGGAGCAACAACTATTTTGCAGAGCTATGTGTCTCCAAGTCCTACCAAAAAAAAAAAATTACCAGAAATTGGGGCATATTTTGGGCAGCATGAGTTATAAAAGGTATACAGTTGAGGTTGAAAGCAAATTTGAGGAGTGAGAATATTTTTACCTATCACCTAGCATTTTGCACAGCTGGATGAATCATATGGCAGCTTATGCAGTCACCATGCACATTATCTTTTAAAAATTTGACACTACGTTGTGGTTACCCTTAAAAACCATGGCTCTCCTTTTCTTCTTCCCCCTCCCTCTGCAGGTCTTGTTTGCAGGGAAGGTTCGGTGTCCAAACCCCATTATCCCTTCAAGCAAATGGCAAACAGACAAGGACAAGATAGTACTTTTGTTTGATCTTCTACAAATATACCCCTTCGATTCATATCTAAATAAGTTACAGAATATTTTGCTATAGGTACAAGGCTCTTCTCTTTTTCAGGGTAGATATTTTTTACTTTTTCTGCAACTAGACAAGTTTCTCAGGAACTTACTTGGGTACCTTCCATCGTTTGCAATTTCCTTGCGCATGCTCCTTCCTGTCATTTTGAGTGCCTCGTGTTCTTATTCTGGTGGTTTGGCACTGTGGTTTGGCAGCTGTTTTCTGGCAACCTCCTTTGCCTCAGGAGCAGCAGAGGTATGCTAGACTGTAAAAAAGTCTTCTCTTATGTGCACATTAGACTTTACATAGCGTAGACCTCAAACAAATGCTTATTGCATGTTTTTCACTGTCTTTGTGTACTTTAAAAGCAGTTTGGATACAGACTCAAATAAGTGGGACAGCTGAGCATTGCATTTGCAGTGAACTCAGTAAATAGTTTAAATCAAGGTAATCTTCTCTAAAAATACGTACACCTTTGTTCTAGAACAATTTTTAAGTTTTATGCTACTGATCCTGGGAGGAGCACCTGAAAATCCAATGGCTAACTAAATGTATGACTCTTCATCTTGTATTGTGGCAGCCACTGTGATGACAGTCCTAGGAATCTACATGAGTTAGCATAGTAGGACCAAATTTCTGTCAGTTGAAATGTTTTTGCTATAATTAAGCATATGTTCAGAAGTAGTCTCAAGTATACAACATCCTGAGGAAAAACATGCAACTTCTTTCAGGTTATTTTTTCCACCAGATCAGTTCCCTATTTGGGTTCCCTGTGTGACATTGCAAATGGCTGTGTCAGTGTGGTGGAGGGAGGTGCATGGGGTAGAGAGAAGCCAGGAGCAAGGGCTGTTAAACCCAGCTTCTGCAGAGCTGTTGCTGTATGTGTAACTGCATCCACCTCTCAGAGGTGACATGTTGTACTTCTGAGTGGTGAGGTCTGTCAAGGGGAATCTGTACGAGAATTTGGCTTCTGGTTCCAGAAGCCCCATTTCTCAGAAACAGAGCTTACTATTGTTCTGATTCAAAACAAAAGGTCATGTTGAGCAAACAAATGTTTTCTTTCAGGTTTTCCTTATCTGCAGTGAAATATTGTGGCAAAAAAATCTTTCTTTCCTTTCATAGTGAGCTGAAAAATAATTCCAGTTCATATGCAGTAGACTGAGCTGCATACCTTGTTAAGTTATAAATACCATCACAGAATCCACCCCAAAAAAGATGAGATGGGAAAGAACCCCTGGAGATCTCTAGCCTACTCCTGCTTAAAACAGGGGCAGCTTCCAAGCTAGATCCAGAGATTACTTTGGGCTTGCTTGTCCAGTTAAAGTTTGAATCCATCTCAGGATGGAGACAACTCAGCATCTCTAGGCCCTGTCCCAGGGCTGCAGTGCTCAGGGGAGGAGTTGGTTCCTTGTGGCCAAAGTTTACATTGCTGGCATTTGTGCCTGTTGCCTCTTGTTCTTTCACTGTGCATCTGAGAAGAGTCTGGCTCTGTCTTCTCTATAACACCGTGTGGGATAGCTGAAGATAGCATTTACTTTCTCCAGGCTACAAAGGGTCTGTTCTTTCAGCCTTTCCTATTGTGCCATTTGTTCCATCACTTGAACAATCTCAGTGGCCTTCTGCTGGCTTCCCTGCTGTTTGTCAACATCTTTGTCCTGGGAAGCCCAGAACTGGACACCGCATGGAGATGTGGTCTTCCAAGTGCCAAACAGAGGGGGTAACCCCCTCTACCTTCACTATGGTTGGCCACCTATACCACAAGTGCGTGCTGCTGAGGCGTAGTCCCCTCCCTGTCTGCTAGGACCTCCAAACCCTGTTCTGCGGAGTTGCCCTTCCTGCTCCCAGCGAGCTTGTTCTTGGGCTGAGATGTAGCTTCTTGTGGATGTGGATGGTCTGTCCTAGCTGCAGGACTTTTCAGTTGTTTATGTTAAACCCCATAGGGTTTTGTTGCTTACTCCTTGAGCTTGTTGAGGTTCCTCTGACTAGCAGCCCACCCCTTTTGGTTGGTTGGTTTTGGGGGCAGGGGGTGGTGTTAGATGTCAGACAGTGGTCTCATAACAAGGTTGGCCAGCTATCTCAGTACCTTAGATGCATTCCACCTGGTCCTACTCTGCGTCATACTGGTTTGTAACACTCTAGCTAGTGATTTTTTTTTTCTTTGTATTAGGAGAAAAATTAAATGTTTCTGCATTGGGCTTAATTTAGCCTGGAGTATTCAATACACAGTGAAAAGTGTTGAGTTCTCCTGTTTTAGAAAGCGACAGAGGAGTTGAACAGAACTTGGATTTGATATCTCCAGTTCCAACCTGCAGTTGTTTTCAGTTATGAACTTAGCATTCATTTTAGCCTTCTTTAGCAAAGAATTCAGTAAGAGGTTTGCAGTTACCATGCAATCTGCACTGTTGTATTTGCCAGATGCATTTATATATTTGGTCCTATTTAAATAATTTGGTCATGGTTGGTTTTTGTTTTGGCTTATAAATATATTCCGGGTTTAATAATTTGTAATAGTTTTTGATAACACTTAATTTTGGGAATGCCATGTTTTAGCATAGCTGTTCTGTGTTAGTTAATTATTTACGGCAGACAAACTAAAATATTGGTAGGAAAAGACTGAATTGAAGAGATCGACATAGATAATAGAGAACTTTGCCCAGAAGCCTTTTTCTTTGTACACATGCATACATATGCTTTTCCTTTATTACAAGCTATGAAGACTCCTATCCTGCTTAGTTGCAGTATGTTTTTAGAGTTATGTTAGCTATCAATGCTGAATTTCAGAGAGTGTCTTCATAATTTGTTCAGTTTTAGGTAATGAAATGATACGTGGTCCTTATGATCAGAAGAAAGTAAGTGGAAATCGGGGGGAAGTGCCGCAGGGCTTGGGAAGCGGTTTTTGCTTTTTCTTTTCCTTCCCTTGTATGTTTTGGGTATTTTCTGCCTTGGCAAAAGTAATTGAGAAAATGAGATGTTCAGTTTTGTTGCTAGGAGGCAGTTTAAAAATGCAATGTACAATTGCCTGTTGTATCGAGGCCTTGCTGTAGCTAGTGGTGTTTGTGCCAAGTGGACATTCATAGACAAAATGCACAGAGAACTGAAATACAAGGGAGGAGGGGAACAGTGGTCGTGTAGCCATAACACACAGTATAACCTCAGTCAGTCACCAGGAAAGAATTATATTTAGCATGTTTAAAAAAATATACATATAACTTGCTATTTCTGGCGTGTTAAGCTATCCAAAGAAATTGAAGAATGCACTTTTTAATGAAATAAAGGCATTAAAAGTACAGCATATGCATTAGGTAATATTAGGCTCTTTTTAAAACTAAGATCCTCTTTTATGAAGCAGTGTGGTAGAAATTGCTTAATCATTTACTGACAAATAGAGATGTGTATGTGCCTTTTTGTTTGATATGTTAGTAGTCCAAAAGTGATTTGTATTCTTTGGAATTCAGAGTTACTTCCCCAGCCCTTTGTGGATTTCAAGCCTTGATTTTGTCACTTCAAATGATCTTGTTTCTCACTAGATTTCAGGAACACCAAATGTAGGAAGCAACTGTGAATTGCTGGTTCGCTGTATACATTCAGTTTTTGTTTTTGAAGGACTGAACACCTAAAAATAGATTTCTAGCACAGCTCAGCCCTACAGAACAAATTAAGAAGATAAGACTGTCGAAGTTAGTCACAAGTAATTAATCATGAAATTCTGCAGAAAATAAATAGGTTTTGATATTGTATTGAAGAAGGTATTGTAGATTTGATCATTCCTGGGGAATTTGTTTCATAGTATGGCCTTACCACCAAATTTGTCTTTGCTTTGAGGAAATCTTTATATTGTTTTTAGTCATCGATTACTTAGCATACGTGACTTATCTGAAGGTGTGATTTGCCTTTCTGCATGACTTCTTCATTTAATATTATCCAGGCTCTTGAGAAGAACTGGTAATTATTCCCTGTATTACCTTTTTTCGAAAGCAATCATTGCCAGCAAATAGCACTCTGTTTTGTACAGTTGTGTTGGTTCAGGAATGGGTCGTTGGTAACCTGAGGCTGAATGCAGAATAATCTGGGGTTGCATCTTTAACACCAAGATCGTTGACCTCTTCTCATTCCTGCTGGCTGTAGATCTCAAGATTCTCTTGGAAAATGTCTGTCTAGTCGTGCGGATTTATTCCCTGTGAATGTCTGATCTAAAAAGAATTTTAATTAACTAATTGGCATTGTATGTGTGTTGAATGAAAATATTAATGTAGATTCATAAAGTTGTTGAGTTACTTTAGGGATGTAGGAGAGGTAACAGCTTTTCTTAAGCCAATTGTTGCATCATTTAGTAACTAATGCTAATCTGTTTTTCACAGTGAGAATCCATAACTGATAAGATTTCCTTTTTGAAAAATACCTTTTATTTTTGGCTTTTAAAAAAATCTGGTTATACTTGTTGTTCTGATAAAGTATAACAGCTCACTGGAGGCTTTGCAGGATACCTGCAGTATTTACCGATGTTTTTGTGTCAGATATGTAGCTGGAAGGTTTATAAAATTACAACTTCTGGATATATTTGGAATAGATGGTACAAGAAAAAAATGCGTTGTACTTTTTAAAAACTCTCTACTCTCAGTATTTATCTGTCAAGAGCGTAAGAGGAGGAGTTTCCCTAGCAATGGATTACTTCACCCCACATTTGGAGTGCAAACCAGCAATATGTAAAGGGTTTAGAAGAACACTAACAAGCTAGTTAAGGCAAAAAAAATATACATATCCAATTAGAATCGTAGTCAAATAAACGGTAATAGGCAGCACAATAGTAAACTGAATCAAAACAAAGCTTTTGTCCTTTTAAAGCATTTAATTCTGGCAGATGTCATTTTTCATAAAGAAAATGCCAGTAAGGCTTAAATGTGGTGGCAGATGAAGGCCCCTTATGTTTTATGGGGTTTTGCTTATTTTCTCTTACAAATTTTCCTGTCATTGCTGTACTATATATAGCCATACATTGCACAGTGTGTAATTAAAATGGACAGACGTTTTGGCTCTGCCCAGCATAAGATCTTCGTTTCCCACTTGGTTAATGTGATTTTGCAACATGTAGACATAAATGCTTGTCACTTCAGGGGGAAAATCTCAGATTTCATTATACTGATCTGGGGTTATTTTTCTCACCAGCGTCCCAGTCTTTGTTCTGGTGTCCTCTTACATAGACTCACACAACCTGTTAAACCTCCTTGTTTGTGAGTCTGGTGACATCTTATGTTTCCAATCTTGTTATGTTCTGCTTTAGAGTCTGAATCCCCAAAAAACCTGTGCTTACATGTGGAAGTTTTTGAGATTGCATAGAAGCAATTAAGTACTCACAGTAAAGGAAGTTAAATCTGTGATTCTTTGTGGTGAATTGGAGTACATCAACGGATGGTGAGGACCAGCAGAAGGGAACTGCCTGGATAAGATGACGGATGTTGGGAGTGATGGAGACTGAAATTGCCAAGAGCCTAAGATGGCCTTTCTTGATGGAAGGAGAAGGAGCAGGAGGAGTCAAGGTTGGGGCATAGGAGGAGGATCAAACTGTGAAGAAGGGAGATGAGGATAGCAGAAGGGATCAAAGATACCCCCAACTGAGGCCTGATCCCTTCCACCTGCTACCTCACAGAACCTGGGACACGTTCCCAGAGAGGAGCAAGCCCTTCTTCCCTGCTGGCACAGCCACTTATGAGCCCTTCTTTCCTGCCACCTAACTTTCTAGCTCCACTGACACATGTCTAAGGGGAAAGTCAGGTGGCCCTTGTGAGTCATTTCCACAGAAGTATATGGGATTTGGTGGGTTTGGGCTTTCTTTGTTTAATTCTAGAAAAAAAGATGTATAATAAAGTTGGTCCAAAGACTGAAAAGTCAGTCTCTCCATGGTTCAGGAAACGCCAGCATCAGGCTTGCCTTTGCAATTTTTATTCAACCCTCTGATCTATGCTTTCTTTTACATCAATTAATTATCAGTTTTCCACAATATCTCACTTATCTTGAGAAAATATGGCAAGTCACTGAAGTAGTCAAATGCTACTGACAGCTGTGGTAGAAACACATGTAACTACTACTTAGCTTTACAGAGCAGAATTCAGGATGTAGTAAACCTGGAACTCCTCGCTGAGCAGAAAACAATATGCATAGCTTTGTATTAAAGTGATTGCCCTTCCGTCTGGAACTGAAATCTGCAGTGGCTTCTGCTTCATCAGCTTGGAGTGCTGGCAAATCTAGTGTGAGACTTTTCCTCTGATTTTTAAAAATGCCCTTTTGAGAGATCAGCCCCATGAGCTGTCGTTGTCTAATCCAAGCTTATTGCTCTTATAGCTTGGATATCTGGGCATCTTTCTGAAGGATGGCATGCTTTTGGTATGGATTGCAGCTGGAAGAGGGCTGTTTGACAGAAGATGCTGGCAGACCTTTAAAATGTTTCCTGGAAAGGGGCAGTGTAGCTCCATTTATCACTAACTTGGGTGATCAGTAACTCATTTTTCCTGATGAATACACTCAGCATTTTGGGAGCAAATTTGTGCTTAGATTATTCCTGTTGTGATCCACCTGAACTAAAAAATACCCTATGATTACAGCAGTATCCTCCTGGCAGATGCATCTTTAATGGTGCTTCGACATGGTCCCTGTATTCCCATTAATGCATTAAATTTGTACATCGTACGGCATCTATTGAATAGTAGTGTTGGAGGCCTGTTGCCACTTTTTCTAAGTAGCCCGTGCTCCATGATTGCTTGAGTGCTTGACTTTGCTCTTAATACTGTAGTTTTCTTTTCGATACAAAAGGTGACCTTAAAGTATACGTGAGAACATACATAGTTATCCTTAAAATATGTATTGCTATAACCAGAGCTTTAAAAACACTTTAACTGTCCTCTCTGCTTATTTCTTTAACGTCCTCATGTGGTAGAGACATTTCAGGCTCCCTGCCAGAACTACTCCCCATCTGAAATGAATACTACAATGTCCCAGTGAGGGATGCTGGGTTCTCTATGGGGTCTGGCAGATCACAAAGTCTTTTTCTTTTTTTCTTTGTTGTTTTGTTTCTTTTTCTGCAGCCAACTTTATTTCAGCACAGGATCTGTGTGTCCAAGGAAGGGTCTAAGGTCAGAGTTTTAAAAGTAATTAGAGATGCAGCAAACTGGCAGAGAGATTTTTTGGGTGCAGTTGGCCTGAGAGTTAGTGTTAGGGGCCAGGAAGGACAGACAAATGAGCTTGTTTGGTAGCTCAGGTGTGGCAGGGGGGATAACAGCAGAATGACACAGAGCATGTGTTTGATGCTCACCTGTTCATCTTAAAGATTTGTCCTCTTATATTTGTAGGATCTACAGCTAGAAGAATATGGTCATGGTCCTCAGTGTGGCTACTTTTTGGGTGCAAATAAGTGAGTAAGCAACGGCATTTTCTGTCTTTAATTCATTCAGGACTGGTTTAATATAAAAATCACAAATGTGTGTTAAAACACATTAGCTGAAACAGATGTAGTAAAATACACCAAGCTTGTTTATATCAGTTACAATTCCAAAATCACCCTTTATTGCTAAAATAATAGTAATTTCAATGATACAGAATTATAGCACTTTTCAGTATTAGAGGCTGTGTTGACCATATTGTCTCTGTGGTGCTGTAAGCCTCCTTTCAAGAGCCATTATCTTGGTCTGCTTGTTAATAAAATGTTCCACATGATAGGTCCCACGGAGCACAATTTTACCCCATCTAGGAACTACCAGTGCTGCTCTTTGACATTGCTTTATGCCCTCCTTCATGTTGTAGGGCACTAGGAACATTCAGTTATAGGTGCTTTAAAAAATAAAACTTACCTGTCTCACAAAGTCTATAACTTCATGTTCATACATTTAATAATTTTGTTGTGTTAATCATATGAAATAGTTTTCCATGTAATTTTCCCTTTCCACCCGATTTCTTAATTCTATTTATGCATGTCAGAATTAGGATGCCTACCTTTGCTCTGCTAAATTAAATCATATTAAAAAAATGCAGAAAATCTAAGCTGAGAACATGGTATTTCTATGCAGTCTTTTAGTTGGGGAAAATAAGAATACTGATACCTTCCGAAATCCTGTTGTTTCTTATCCCTGTGTTTTGCCTGCTGTTCTTCCCTGTCTGCATTTTCAGACAAAGACACAAAAATGAAGAAGTTCAGAATGTTACAAAAATTACCTAGGGAAGAATGAATTTATTCCAATAGTAGTTTAATCCTCTTGCCAGTCTGATTTTTTTTTTATGATTATGATTTTCTTGGATAGTGTGGATTAAAGTTGGATCAAGCTAAGACAGTCCTTGTTTTACAGTGCAAGGAATAAGGACCACTGCACTTAATAGCACTACATTAATAAAGGCATATGAAATTGTTGTGTTAAAAAAAAAAAAATTAAAAAATGCAGCTATGTTCATTTGTATGTGGATGTTCAATGTATGTTCTGAAAGCCAGCTAAAACAACATGCTTTGGATTAATTACTGATAGAATCATAGGAGCATTTGCCCTGGCTTTTGATAATTAAGTTTGTGTGCCACAATTAAACTGTGTTCTTATTCTTGTTTAATGCTGAAGGAGTCTCTTAAAATCAGTTGAAGAAGAACTGCATCAGCGGTAATTTTATTCTTTTTCCCCCCCCCCCCACCTCTTGTGTGTCTCAAAGTCATTTGTGTGTTGATTTCTTATGTCTGTCACAACTAGTTCTTGTTTGTGCCTATACTTGCTGAGAGGATATGGGAGAGGCTTAGTTGCCTGGATTGCAGCTATGCTTTAGAGAATAACAATAATGATAAAAAGCTAAAAGACAGTAAAATTCTGTAAAAGAGGTAGTAGCCCTTGAGCTGAGATTTTTTTCACAATAGCCAAGGTAATTTTAATACAACTCACTCAGCCATAGTACCTTCTTCATTTTCTTAGGGGACATGTGGCACATTTAGAAGATGATGATGCAGACGATGATGCTAAACAGTAAGTCCTTTCTTCTTGTAAAAATAAATAAATATATTAAAAAGCTGATTTTTGAATAAAGGAAATTTTTTAGAAAGTTGAATCATATTCTGTCCCTAATAGTTCAGATTTTTTTTTCTTCTGTAGCATTTTTAAAGATAGGCATTTAATGTTGCTTCTAGATTACATCACCAGAAGTTTTCTTACTGTGCTGATAAACTTGTGATAAATTAGGGGGGGAAAATACTGTTCCTCGCTTGATGCCATTGTGCTTTTATCTTCTATTATTGAAGAAAATCCCTTGAGCCAGTAATTTGTCTGACCCTGGTACAGGTGTCTTCTTTAGAACTGATGACTGTATATTAAAATAAAGCTCATTAAAAATACATAAAATATATAAAAAACTATCTTATCTAGATTTTTTCATTTATTCTGTCCACATTCTCAGCTTGGAGAATGCTTGTATGGGTGCTTGATTTTGGAACAGAGCTGGCTCCCTTACCACAGAGAGCACAAGATTATGTGACTGCAAAGGCAGTATCAATAGGCATGTCTTAAATTAATTATGCTCATATTAAATTCCACTGGTATAAGTATCCTTGGGCTCTTTTTGACTGACAGATGAGAACTGAAACAATTCAAAATGCACAGCCAGTATGTGGAAATTTTACATTCCTAAATAAAACTGATGTAAAGACCAAAAAGAAAGATGCCATTGAGACAGAATTCTTGTTTACTATCTGTTAATGGATAATTTTGAAAGCTGTTTCTTCATACCAGAGACCTGTAAAACATGCATTACCTATTGCTGGCATCTCTCTGTAAGAGAACCAAATCTCTCTCTCTGTCTTTTTTTTTCCTTGAGTTATTTTACTGCTGTTCTTTTATAACGGCAGTGTTTTTTATCATCGTACTGAGCATGAAGAACAGCCCTCTTCAAGAAGGGTAAAGCTACTGATAGTGTCTGATGTCAGCTAGGTGACAAGTACATTAAACTTGCATTGTTTCATGATCAACTCCTCAAAACACAAGTATGTTTTCTGTTTGACACAAGTGATATTTATAGAAGAAAAATTAATTTTAGTCAGTTTTTAGCAGGCTTTATTCCCTCACTAATTCCTTAAGATAATCTTCATATTTCATTATTAAGTGGTTGTTTTAAGGTGTGATTGATTATGCAGTTCATCAATAATATGAAGCTCTCATGTCTTGTCTTTGAGAGGAAGAGGCTGATAATGCTGCACATTGATTTGGTCCCCGGCATTTGGACCAAGCTGAGAACCCGCTTTGCTCATAGCTGGATAGACCTTGGTAATAACTCAGGCTTTCTGGACTGTAGGATGTAATGGTCCCCTATAACTCCATACTGCCAGCTCCACTCTGGCATTCAGTGGAGAGGCACTGGATACCTGCGCTGCTGCAAGCCAGCTCAGCTTGGTTCCTCCATCCATACTAATGTCTGGATGTTTTTTGTGTACAGCTCTGTGTCTGCCTGTTCATTTTTGCTTAATGTTTCTTCCCCCACCCCACCTCCTTCTTGCTCTGCAGCCAGTTATCATCAACTTCAGTAATGTTCCAGGGCTTGGAACCTCTTGATCCCTGCTGTCTTGAAGTGCTTACACTGATTTCTTTGTCCAGTGCTTTGAGATCCTTGTTCCTTGCATGAGCTCCATCAGAACTTTCAAACGGCGTTGGCTTTAGTTGCTTCTGTCGCTGTCATGTTTCTGTGGATTTTCTTTTTCAGGTTAAGCAAGAAAGAACCTGATAGCTTCTGGAGAGGTTCCAGTTCACCTGACTTTAAGGACAGTCACCGGTGGTCTTCCACAAACGTCCTAGTGTTTTTTACTACTTCCCATATTTCATCTTAGGTACTCTTGCCCTACAGAGAGGGCCTGACAATTTCCTGTAAGCACAGGAGTAAGCCTTGAATGCCTCAACCTTGGATCAGACACCTTCTGCATCTGTGCCTTTCCTCTTGGTATCTGCTTGAGCCCAGAGCTCTGCTGCAGTATGTTGGTTCATCAGCTCAGTCTCAGATGTCTTTCTCTGGAGCCCAGTGAAGATTCAAGGCCTTTGATTTATATTCTGGGAGGTGGAGCTGCAGTTGAAAAGCACATGTGACACCATGACACCAGTCACTTCTCCCTTCAGATCCATAAAAAAACAATGAAGCAGCTGTATGCCTTCCAGTCCAAACTGATGCCACTGCACGACTCTGAAGCTGGGTGATTCACAGCAGCAGAGAATCCACACACTTCAGGGAACAATATAAAATTATCTCTCTTCATTTAATAATTTTGATATTTTTTTTGGTATTTCTTTTTCTCGTGTGCAGCAAAGATGATGATGCTTGAACTTTCTGGTTATGGAAGCTGGGAAAGCAGAAATTATCAGGGCACTGGCCTGCGTGATCAACAGTGACAAATTGCACATAAACCTTGCCATTGAAACGAGGGCACACAGTCTTTTGTACAAACATCTGTCACATTTATGCTAAATCGTTGCCTTTTTTTTTTTTTTTTACATTTGGCTGCCCAATAACACTGTGGTGGCTGTCTGTGATGCAGGGAATAATATGAAAGAAAATACAAATGGAGCTTGGACACATGTGACTGAGGACTTAAGCTTGGTCCCGTGTTACGAAGAGAAGATAATCTCCACTGCTATAGCAGCTGAAGTGCACGACACAGGGTAACCCATTCTTGGAAGTCCCCTTCCAGCTTCTCTGAAATAAAAGCAACTGATAAGATGCCAGGACAGAAACTCCTGAAAAGAATGAAGCAAAGCAAACAAATTGTTGATCTGTAAACAAGCAAACAGATAGCTCACTACTTGGATATTTTCCCAAAGCTTTGGAACATAATTTAAAAATAAGGAAAACATTGTGCAAGAATGTCAAATTTTCACAGCTGTATTCTTAATTTATTTAATGGAAATAATTTTTTGTTCCAAAAGATTAGGAAACAGGACAGTGTAAGAGTTTTTAAAAACATAAGAATTTAGGATTTTTTTAAAAAATGCAGCGTATTTTTTAAAACACAGAACCAGCAGAGGAAGAACGCTCCTGATGCTTCAGCTTGCTTGTTTCCTGCTGATATCTTGTACTGTTGAGCCTAGCTGTTGAATTGTTCTTGTGTTAAAAAGTTGTCTTTCCCAAGATTTCTGTGAAAAAAGAAACTAATGGAAGGAAAAAAAAAAGGAGAAAAAAAAACCACAAACAACCAACCCAGACAGTAGGCTAGCTGTCCATCTTGGATCTTGCTTTCATGTGTAAGGCTGTTCTCAAGAAGTCAGTGGTAAATTTTTCAAGGGATATGGTATTCACCAGTTTTCTGGTAACTCCCCTTTGCCCTGTATACCTACAGATGGCCCTTTAGAAAAGCTCACTGGTGTCTTAAATCTTTCTCCTCTCAGCAGAGTAAATATCAGGCCTGTTCTCCATCTCTCTACTTTTTTCTGCGCAAGTATGTTCCTCCTCAACAAATCAGATAATGTCACTTTGTGCTGTCTAGGGAGGATCTGTGATACTGAAGTTTTCAGATAGTATCTGTGGTATGCACAGCAATAACAACATGTTTGAAAGTATTTGTGATGCAGTTATTTGGATATAATAGTGCTGTTGACAAGTTAATGGTATTTATTTGTATGGCATTTATAAAATTCTGTATCCTCTTGAACACTGCAATACAAGGTTCAAAGAGCTACACTGGATAACGATCTCTTTTGTTTCTTTTCTTTATAGTGCTACTATGAAACCTAAAGTGCCACCTCCTTTACCACCAAAGGTAAGTGAGGGGGGTTTTGTTGCCCAGAATAAAAAGGCACTTTAAATAAACAAACAAATGCAGAAGTGTCTAAATGACTATGCTGATGGTTTTCTCACTCGAGCCATGACTTGAAGACTTGAATCAAGTTTTAAGTCACGGGTATATCCAGGGGGTTGACCTGTATGTTTGTAGCCTTTAACTGGAAATCTGCATGAAGTCTTGCACTGTAGGGTGTTTGTCAGTGTTGAAAGTGCTGTTTCCGACTAATTGCATTTCTGATACTTCAGAAGGAATAAATCGGGTAATTAAAAAATTTTGTGCCGCAAGTAATTTTTAATAAAGAGCTGCCAAGTAAAGCATCTGCTTGCTAACTTTTGATGTCTGAATGGTGATCTTCAGAGGCATGCCTGGATCAGATTAGATTTTTCACACTGGCACTTGAAGAGTAAGTGAATCTTTTCACACTGAAGTTATCTTAATATGAGCAAAAATCAAAAGAAAAAAAAACTCTTTTTTTTTTTTTTTTTGTCTGGCTGTCAGTTCCCTAGGCAAAAACTGCAGGTTTGATTACTTACCCTCCTGCACTAACTGTGTTTCCAATAACTGAGAAGGATTTACAAGCAGCTTTTAGTGCAGCCAGTGTCTCAACAACATTGCCCTTTGCAGTTACATCCCATTTGGGATTCTTTACACAAAGTTCTGGCTGTATCGTTGAGTGTTCCCTCGTTTCTACTTAAATGTCTGGTTTAGTTGTCTGTAGTCATAAACAGTGACATTTCCACATGCCCAATAACTGTTTAATGCATGACTTGAATATAATGATTTTGAATTCATCCTTTGTTGATAACAAGGGTTTCTTATTGCTATGCATTTCCTTCAAGTTTGTTTTTTGAAAGAAATTTGCCTTTATCAATTTACTTGTGAAAATTCCAGGTTCCAGATATTACACGTAGGGTTTTTTGTCTCATTGAGAAGTAGCATGGAAGCTTTGAATCTTTTTTTTCATTATGCTTTTATTATTACTATGTCTTTTTCAGCCTAAATCCATCTTCATCCCACAAGAGACTCATTCCTCTGATAATGATAATCAAGGGACAATCAAGAGATGCCCAGCATCAGGGAGTCCAGCAAAATCTGCATCTCAGGTTCCACCCAGACCACCACCTCCTCGGTTACCTCCACAGAAATCTAATGCTTTAGGTAATAAAAGTGACACCAAGAAGTATACAGATAATTCTTAAATAATCTAATGTGATTTTATTTCTACATCCTCACTTATGCACCCATTAAGACATACTGTGGTAATTTTTCTGTGGTGGGCAAGTAACAGAAAGTGCTTGAAAGCCAAAATGCACAAAGAAGGCATGCTTAAACTCTTCAGAGGGTCAAATGTGCCTTCTAGAAAAGTCACTGACACAGTGCCTGCTGATGCTATTGGTTACACAAATGCTTTTCTAAGCAACAGGCTTATGTAGTGTGTTAGGATTGTCACAGGGTATGAAAAAGTTTTCCTGTGTGTTAGGTTTCAGATTCTGGCCCTGTGTGTCAACTGCTGTTGTCATTTGACAATGTCAAGAATAGAGTGCTTTCAAAGTTTGCTTTTATATGTAATGAACTGGATTGGGTAGTATAGCAGGTAACTGTGTGTTTACTGTTTGCTCAGGCTGTTCCTTTTATGCTTTTGTTAAAGTCTGATGCTTTGAGAGTTGTCCTGGACTGGCTTGTTTTAAGCAAGCTTAATGTCTGACTCTTGATGTATTGCTAGCTCTGCCTTGCTGTGTATATAGGTACTGCAGTTGATGTGTTACAGATTTGACTGTAACGCTTAAGCATCCAGTGCTACAAAGTGCCTCGAGGGTATTTATAAAGAATCAATAATTAAAGTGTTAGCTATAGCTAACACTTTTTCTTTAGATGCGTTAAATACATTTTTTCCTCATAACTGTGACTGCATCCCTTTCTATGCCCATATTTGATTTGTTGTATTAATTACCAAAAGCCATGGACTGAGATTGAATGTGGCTCTAAAGATGGTTATATGTGCACACGTAGGCATAACGTATGCTTTAGAAAAAAATTAGGGTATTGGAACATGTTCTGACATAAGTGGAAATTTTGGCCCTTCAAATTTGTTTTTAGGCTAGACTACTCTTTGAGTTGAAGGTAGAAGAACACATTTTTATATATGAATCTTTCTAGGTAATGGAGTCACTTCTGTACAATTAAATGGTGAAAGAGAGGGATCACCACATCAACAGAATGAAGCTAGAGACACTAATTTTTCAAGGAAAGAAAGGAAGGAAATACTGGTAGGTATTTAAGCTTCTAGGTGTTATTTTAAAGTTGCCTCAACTGTTTTACATGCACAATGAAAAGGACCAGGCACACTCTTTAGTACAGAAATTATACTGGGTGGCATCTTGTTCACTTTGACTCAAAGCACAGGTTTGCTAGATGTTCTAGTTGTGATACAGTCTTAAGCTGAAGTATGAGTCGGTATTTAATTTTCATTAGAAACTAACATAAACATGGATATACAAGATCTTGTATTCACATACTTGAGGACACATAATGAGAACAAAGTCCTGGGAGAGAGAGGTAATGTGTCATCCTGAACAATGACTATTTAAGCAAATGAGGAAATTAAGGAATGTGCTGCCACCTGATGGCTTGCTGGAGGATTTTGCTGGCCCTGGGAAAGGAGCTGAATCAGGGCTTGTTACCAAATGAATCCTCCTCCTATCCAGATGTAGGCATACAGGTTTTTTGGTGCTCACGGGGGGAGGGGGGGAAAGAGGTGGAGAAATGTAGATTGAGGGTCCAGATATGCAAACGTTGCCTGCTGGCCTCTGGAGCTCTGGGTTTCCAGGTCTAGCAGCTTGGGTTTGGTGTCAGACGTGAGCTACATATACTTACGTGAAGTTGCTCTTGTGGAGAGAGTGTAGTTTTACACCATGTGTAATCTGATCCAGCTGTGAGCTGAGGAAAGGGAATATTCCTGCATCCCTTTCCCCTCTTCCAAGTGAGTTTTTCCATCAAAGCAGCAAATGGCTGCCAGAGTGGTTGCTCTATTACTATGATGCAAAAGTGGGAATGTGAGATGGGAGAAGGGGACATCTGTAGTTAGATCAGATTAAATGTAACATGAAACTGCACTCTTTGGGGGCCTCTTCTAAGGATGAGGTTGGAAATGTCGCTCTTTTGAGAAAAGTGAAGAGGAAACAGAGCAGAAACATTGTGTGCGTTTTTGTTTTAAGGAAGTGCCAGTAATACTGTTAGTACTTTAGAAAGTATGATTTCCTGAACTGCTTTGAACTTGGCATTTGAAATTGTGTGTTTGAAGTTTCCTGTGCTCCCTGTAAAATACAGTTCTTCGGAAGTATGTTTTTACTAGGAAGAATTGATACTGATACAGGAAAGTGGGTCTAGTACTGATTAATAGAGTTTAACACTGCTTGTAATATTGAACAATTGAGTAATTGCTGCAATAGTGCTTAAACTTTGTATTGCTGGGTATGGCGTTCTTTCAGGCATCATCATCATGTGAAAATGTTGCATAATAGAGTATGCAGACATTCTATGAGGAGTTATTAGGGAATCATGGTAGAGGTTTTAATGAAAGAAAATGATACTGGTAGTTTGTGGTGTGTGTTCGCTAGAGACATGTGGTTAGCAAACTCATACAGAATTATGGAAGTGTCAGCTGGAAGGGAGGTCTCTAGCCTAACCTCATGCTTAAAAATGGGACTGTAACCAAAGCTCAGCTGTGGCTTTCAGATCTAGTACATGTGCCACTGGACACAGCAGAGTGTCCCAGTAGGTGCCTAGTGCCCTCCATTTAGTGTAGGTTTTTTATTTTCTCCTAATATGATAAATAATGGAGCATAATTGAGTGCTTTTAACAGCATTCTAAAAATTTTCTTTTAGGCTTGTATTTTGGTTATCTTGTAGCATGGGGAGAGAATATGCATGTTCATGCATTGTGTTCATGTGAGTGTAAACATACTTTTTAACTTTTATTTTCTAGAAACCGATTAGTAATGGCCTTCCTCCCACACCTAAAGTACACGTGAGTATTACTGAGACATACAAATGCATGTTGGAAGCAGGACATGTTTTCTTACTAAAGCTGAGAGAATACATTTTTTGAATGTTTGTAGTATTTTTTAGAAAAAACATAAAAGCCAGTATCTCTTAGAAATGTTAAGCCACAGGTATAGTATTTCAGAAATCGCTCTTGATTGTGCTCTTGAAATAAATTTTGGAAGGTTTTTGTTTGCTTGCTTCATTAAAAAGTGAATCAGAGTTCTGTGACTAATGTCACAGAAGTACTTTCAGCAGACTGAAGGTGCTTGCTGATCTGAGGAGCTGATGCCTCTCAGGAACTGCAGATAGCTCAGAGTTTATACTCTGCAGCTCTAGGTTTCAAAACTTCTGAAGACAGGATTCATACGTGCCTTAGAGCTGGAAATACTACTAGATATCTATGTGCACCTTCATAACATAAAGCAAACCAGAATTTCATTGTAGTATCTGCACGGACTTGTGGCTGTGCTTTTCACCAGCTCTCTGATCTGAAGAGCCAGTCTTTCCTTCTTGACCATTTGTTTCTGCCCTCATCACTCTCCTGCTTGTGTGCTGGAGCATGCATTCATGTAGTTGAGCTGTGCCCAAATAGGGAATTAATCTGATTCTAAACTAACCTTTTTGCTACATTACTGCCAAGCCAGATCAGTTTCTTATCTTCTAGATAAGAAGATAAAATTGCTACCAGGGTGCCTAAGTGCAAATGATACTGGTTTTTGCTTCCTATCCCTTTTAGAGAAGCAAGACAGGTTAAGGTAGATGCCATGCTTCTGTTCCTTAGAACTGTAATCTTGCATAAATGCACAGGATTGGTTGAGCTCTGAATTCTTTGTTTAGCATCGTTTATTGAGGTCAATCCTCAATAACTAAATATTAAACTGAATGCATGGCCTAGGAGTGCATACTTTAAACTAGTGGATGACAGAAATTTGGAAGCACTGCTATCATTGAAAAGAACTGAATCATCGTGGGGAGGAGGAAATAAGATAGGTTCAGTGACCGGAATGAGAAAAAGGGTAGAAAACAGAATAGGTCACAGTGAAGTCATATGTGTTGAACTTTTGCCACGAATTTCAGGGACAGGCCATCAGGGAATGACTGTGAGTTGTTAATATAATGAAGCTGTAAAAAGAGACTGACTAAAATAGGAAAACTTCTGAAGCTCATCAAATGAGTCTTTGGGTATTGAACTGCTCTCTGCACGTTCATGCATCTTTGTAGTGCACTAATTCTCTGGTTCTGCTGGTCCTCAGGTTAGAAACTCTTTCCCATCTCTTCCTCTTCTCTTCTAACACTCCACCTTTTATGTTATAACAAACTCTAACCTTCCTGTTAAGTGTTGAAGACTGATTTGGCACTTACGTGTTCCTCTCTGCGTGCTATCTCCATCAGTTGCCAAATAATGAAAATTTGGGTAAGGAAGGGGTTTTTCTCCCAGGTCATTTGGATTACTGGACTTTTTACTTTTCTCTGTTGTGGAGCATGTTTTGCATCCTAACATCACCTGGGAGTCTTATTTAACAAATACCCTGCTACAGCAAGTAAAACTTTGACAATATTTCAGTCTCTTCTGTTCTTTTTCTGTGGTACATCATTGTTCTGATTCTTGGGGTTTGGGTTTGGTTTTTTTTATTTTTTTATTTGTGGTTCTTAAGTATGTTGCCAAATGGTAAGAAGTGTTTTGCGTTCTTACTGTCTTCTAAAATAGTTAATGTTCTGAGGCTCAGTTTAAAATGGTGTCTGTGCATGGTTGCCTGTGACTCTAGAGATTTTTGTTCAACTTTCTTAATAACCCAGTCTGGTAGTGAATTTTTCCCTGCTATTTTAGGTGGCTTGCAGCAAAGGGAGACCTGTTAGATCCTACCAGTGAGGGAATGCCCTGCCTGCTGAAATTCCCCTGAGACTTAAATGCCTCCATGGCAGCAGTCAGATCAAGCAGCCTTGCTTCAACCTTTTATTTCATGTTTGTGGAGTTTTTTTCCCCCACTAGCAACTCAGTTTAATAATTTGTCTGATTCTCAGCTGTATCCTTGAAATTTGTTTGGTATTTAGAGATGATACCCTCAGGCTCCATTTACCCTTCTGAGGCATTTGCAGCAGCATCTTGGCTCTGCAGGCTTCCTGGAAAAATCAGGGCTGAGAATGGCCAGAGGAAAATGACTAGTCTCTTCTGACTTCCATCTCCTTCTTGTTTCTTATCCAACTTACCACTGCAGAGCTCAGCTAGGTCTTAGCAGTGAGCACAGCTTCCCTCCACTGTGCAGCATCTCTCTTCAGTGCTTGGAAAGAGTGAAGGAGGATTGCATAGCTGGTTACAGGAGCAGCAGAAACACCAGTATTCTAGATCAGTGCTTTGAGTGTCATCTGATGTGTTTTCTGTTGAGTGCCTTTCAGCGCCCTGCGCACTTGGGAATAGGCTTCCATAAAACCGCCAAAAAAATCCCTTTATTGTTTTTCTTGATATCATCCCTCCTTCAAACTCCTTGCTGCCGAGGGATTTGGCAACATTGAAGCTGTCAGTACCTTGAGGTCCCTCTGTGTCAGTATCCTCTCTTATTCCTGCCTCACATATATCTTTTCTTACTTCTGTTCTTATGCCTGCAGAAGGATCAGCTCGTTGTCTAGCAAGCAGCCAGCTCCCTGCCTTGATATTCAGACTTCTGCAGTGGTACTAGCAGTGCTGAAGTCTTTCCCCTTGTCTTTGTGCAATGGGGTCTTTCATGTTTTACTGATTACCTTAATAAATTTGATTCTTCCTTCACATAAGTATATACAGAAACTCATGGACTTCATTATAGTGATGCAAGAGGGAGAGATGTCGGAAGCACAAAGAAGGGTCTAATTTCTGCTCCTTTTCATTTTAAAGGGCTAATTATGAAGTTCTTTTTCTTATTGAACTAAACTATGTTCAGAAGTGACTGAAATGTGTGCAGACTTTCTTACTTAGCAACAGGTTAACAAAAAAAAAATAATTGCCCAAATGTTAACACAAGAGCTATTTGGTTAATTCAGTTTATAAATTGATAATAATTCACAAAGTATTAATATTAAGTGAAAACATTGCCATTCTGTAGCTGTATTACAGAGTATGTAGCTTTGCGTAAAGGTGATACCTGCTGATATTCAGGATGGCAACCCTTACCTATGACTGGTTCTTATGGTTAACCATCACTTGATAAATGATAACATTTCACTTTACTAATTGCTGTTTACTACTGCATCATTCCTTTTCATCTACAGTACTATCGATCAGCTAGTACCCAAAATAGGATGGGTAATTATTATGTTGATGTTTGAGGGGAAAGGAGGAATTCCTGGATTTTGCTTTTCTGTCATCTTGAAGCAAATTTACTAAATATTCTTATAAATGCTTACAAATGGTTGCGCTTCACCAGGGGGAAGGTGGAGAGATTGTGTTGTCCATTAAGTGTCTCGCATAGTATAAACTGAGTATTAGGGTTATGCTGAACAAGGAGTGGGATCTTCTACCAGAGGTTTCCCTTTGGGAAGCAATCAATATTGAAAATAAGTTAATTTGAAACAACTAATAGAGTCTGAGACTTTTTAAAGTCATGAAATTCAGGAACATTTTTCAGGTTTGTCACCTTTGTAGTAAGTATGTGCGCAGACTGTTAATTTAAGAGCTAATTCTGAAATGCTAATTCTGGTGTGTTTGTTCAGAAAGGTCTTATGCACAAGTCCAAATCACTTCAAAAAAAAATCCCTTTGTCAACTTGTCTGGATGAGGTTATTTTCCACACAGCAAATGAAACTACTCTTAACCTTTTGTTACTACTTTTAGTAAAAATCATCCTATTGGAAATGTGACATTTTAATTTTTCAAATGTGTATTTTTAATTGTTTTTACTTCCACAGATGGGCGCTTGCTTTTCAAAGGTTTTCAATGGCTGTCCATTAAAAATTCATTGTGCAACATCATGGATAAATCCAGATACAAGAGGTAGTATATTATGTATATTTTACCCATTTTGTCCTCTTCTCAGATTTCAAGAGTGCTTAAATGAGCAAGACTATTCCTTTTAAAATAGACATATTTTAAAATAGGTTTATTCATATAAGCAGAAGTTCTTCTTTAATTATGCCACTGCTGTCTGAACTTCAGTGTTGTTTTTTTAAATTATGTTAAGATATATGGGGCACAGTTTTCAGCTTTGATTAAAAAGTATAAATTACATATCAAAGGTAAAAAAGCATTTTTTTTGTTGTGTTCTCATTCAAGACTTATCAACGTTTTAGTCCAAAAGATGCCAATCCTAACTTAATTTTAAAAAATCTGCCTTCTGGAGGTCCTAGTTGAGATGGATTTGTTTATCATTCACTTGATTTCCGCGTCTCTGGGGGGGGGGGGGGGGGGGGGGGGGCGCGG
>JAVKLA010000014.1:31434752-31461601 GCA_034782735.1 Sagittarius serpentarius | reverse complement strand
AGGTGGGAGGGGAGACAGCCGGGACAGCTGCCCCAAACTGGCCACAGGGGTATTCCATACCATGGGACGTCATGCCCGGTTTGGTGGGGGGAGGAGGAGCACGACTGGCGTCGGTTGGCAAGTGGTGAGCAATTGCATTGTGCATCACCTGTCTTGTGTATTCCAATCCTTTTATTATTGTCATTTTCTTGTTGTTATTAGTATCATTGCTAGTTTCTTCCTTTCTGTTCTATTCAACTGTTCTTATCTCAACCCACAAGCTTTACTTTATTTTCCGATTCTCTCCCCCATCCCACTGGGTGGGGGGAAGTGAGTGAGCGGCTGCGTGGTGCTTGGTTGCTGGCTGGGGTTAAACCACGACAGTCCCAAAAAAAAAAAAGACTGATCTTTCCTAATGTCTTAAAACAGCCCCATCCGCAAATCTAAGCTTCCTTAGCAAGGTTAATTTTCCATGCTTTCAAATACTATGACTATTATAGGTTGGTTTGTTTCAATGTGTGTAATTGTTTTAAGTCTCTTTTTTAGTAAACAGCTGCATGCTCTTATAAAACACACCTTCCTTAAATCAGGTTTTCTAGATTTCTTTTTTTTTTTTTGCTTGTGTTTGCAGATCAGTACTTGATATTTGGTGCAGAAGAAGGTATTTACACACTGAACCTCAATGAGCTTCATGAAACATCAATGGAGCAGGTATCTCTGTTTTGATATTTTGGAAAAAAGTACATCTTTGTCAGGTTTTTTTAGTCACTCAGGTTAATGTTGTATAATCCCTGTAAAAATTGTCTGTACTACAGTTACATAGGCCTAGCTACACTGAGAATTACCTTAAATGTTTACTATTGAGGATACCTTTCTGTCAAGTTTGGTTTTTTGTAGGCTGAACCGTGTTTACATAGAAGATCTGCATATATTAATGTGTTGAACTTCATCGTAGTGCATTGTTCTGCAGTTAAATGATTTGCTAAATAGTATGGAATTTCCCTGATATATTTTGGTTTAAAGTTTCTATTTTCTTTAAAGCTTTGTTACAAGACAGAATATTTGCAACAAACATTGTGTTTCAGCTACAGGGAAGCAAGGAGATTCTTTATACACTAGATTCCATTCTTTTGGTCTTAAAAACAGCTTTGCTGACGAGATTCAGCTTATTGAATCCCAGTTAAAACTCTGTCTTTGCAGAATCTTATAAATAGTAATTTTTTTGAGGGGATACTGGGGAGGGGGAAATGCCAATTGCAGACTTTTCTGTATGGTGTCTTCTCCAGCTCTTTTTGTTAATCTCTAAGAGACTTGTTTTCTTTCCTGCCTTCTCCCTAACTTAGGGAGCTATGCATCTGCCATCAAGATGGAGGAATTTGCAAGGACAGCCTTCACACTGTAAGCTGGAGGCACTGGTGTTTGTTCATCTTCCAGGGTCCAGACGTTGTAGATATGTCTGCTGTGTTGAGAAGAAAGCCTAGCTAGCTTGCGCTGAGCTCCATGTAACCCATAATCATACTGGTGCTTGAGTTAGTTTAAACTTAGCTCTGGTACCTCTCTGCTGTTACACTGCAGTTGTAAAACCTACCCTAAGAAGTATCACTAATACAATAATTCTTGTAGGCCAGGTAGACCAAGGAGAGTTTTGTTTTTCTTTTTGTTCTGTTAAATTGGCAAGGAGAATAGGTGTAATGAAACTCATGCTCTCATATCCATCCTCATTTTTGCTAAGCACCATGTTCTATAGTGCATTGCCTAATGAGCTGTTAGGGAAATGTTTGAATAAGCACTTAGAGACAAGAAGAGATGCTTGTAAAAACAGGTAGTCATGTGGAACGGGAAGAATGAGTGACAGGTCAGTCAACCTGCAAATTTGAAGTATTGCTATTCTTCTCTAATCCTCAGATCCAAACCTACTAAGTCACAATATGCTTATGCAGCTACAGAAGATCGATCAGACTTGCACTTTACATTTGGATACAGCAAGGCTGGTAGATGATTACCATAGGTTTTTCTTACAGTGTGTTTAGGTTATCAGAAGACTTCAGGAATAGAAGTGCACCCTCTGTGCTAACCATTTGTTACATCGTTATTTATGATAACAGGCTTTAATAGCTTGGGCTTTAATAGGGCTTTAATAGGGCTTTAATAACATTTTCACGCTCTTGTGTTTCACTTCATTGTTTATTCTGCAGGTCTGATATAATTTGGTGTAAAAGCAAAAGTAGCATCCTTGGTATTTTTCACTGCATTCCACTTCACTAATGGACAAAGTAGAAATAACATACATTTGCAGGAGGTAGCACAGCTTCAAGATGAATCTCTTGCTCTTTGGCAGAAAAATCTTTCAATTAATTTACAGATCTCTTCAAATCTTTCTAATAAACCAGCAGGGGGGGGGGGTTTGTTGGTGTTTCGTGAGGTTTTTTGTTTGGTTTGGTGGGGGGGGTTGGTTTGGTTTTGTTTTCAAGAGCAAAAGAAACGTCCTCCTGAGTGGTCTGTCTAGTCTATTTCCTAAAGTGGCAGTAGGAAATGGACATGAGCCTGGCCACTGCTGCTGTCCATTCTCCTCAGACTCCGCTACAGTCATTGAATCAGGGATGTTGGAGGATCCCTGCCTATTTGCTTTTTGTGTCAGTTTATGGACCTGTTGGACATGAGTATGTCTAATCCCTCATTTATGCTGTTGATATTTTCCATCTCCATGACCTCTTGTGGCAGCAAGCTCCAGAAGTTACGTGAGAGGGGAAAAAAAAGTACCATCTTTATTTTAATCTTTCTTTTTTTTAAAGGATGTCCTGTTGGTTTCAGCCCATCCTTATAGTAATTGTGGGATTTGACAAATAACAACTCTGCCTTGACCATTTGTTGCATTTCTTGATCACTTAAGTGAAATGTCTAATTATAGGCAGGTGGAGAGTCCCTTCAAGTGCCAGTTTTAATTTTTTCAAGAGATTCGGACTATCACAGGCTTTAGAATGGCTATTATTTGTTGACCATGCTTTATTTACTGACGTTTATGTTGTTAAGCTTTTCTCCTTTGAAGGAGAAAGTTTAGTGATTTTTAGAATTTTTGAAAATGGATTGATTGATCTTTATAATGACATCTTGTGGGCTAATTATAGTTTACTTGAAGTCATTAATATAAAATGTGCTAGTTGTCTAAATGTTAATGTGTATGTTAAATATAGTGTGTGTGCCTAAGATTTAATCAGAATTAACTCTGGAATCCAGGTAAACATTACTTGGCTTAAGCTAATTTCAGCTACAAAAAGCAAGTCGATATTAGTTTGGTCCTGTCATCTATGCAGATATTAATTGATCAACTGAATGTGCTTATATTTTGCGTGTATCAAATTGAATGCTTTTCTTTCTTTGTTTTTCCTTCCCTTTATCAGCTATTTCCTCGAAGGTGTACGTGGTTATATGTCATGAACAATTGCTTGTTATCAATATCTGGTAAGTTACTGTGCTGTCTTTGAGTGGTAGTGCTGGTAAACATTTGGTTTCGTATTTGAAGTGTGGGTTTGTTTTCTGATTTCCAGGTAAAGCTTCTCAGCTTTATTCCCATAATCTACCAGGACTCTTTGATTACGCAAGGCAAATGCAAAAGTTACCTGTTGCTATTCCAGCACATAAACTCCCTGACCGAATACTTCCCAGGTAAATACACATCATCAGATACATCAGAATATCTTAATCTTGGCAGTTCAGGATATGCTTCTGAAACTCTGGGAATACCAAATAATGTGGAGCTCTGTTCACAGGTTGCCATGAATAACTCATATGGGCTTTAATCTGAAGGTAGACCCCTAAATTTACGCTAAATGAGATGTGAATATACTCCTATTAGAGAAATGGGGTTTGGTACAACTTACCTTCTTGTCATGAGGCCTTTTGTTTATGGGCATAGCTCTTTTCAGGTATAGTCTAGTGTGGTAAATCCTGATTGTACTTGATGCTAAACAAAATCTAGGGTCAGTATTGTACCTGTGATATTTCAGGCAAGTACAAATGGTGATCTTACATTAGTTACTGTGGGCACTATCTTTCCATTCTATTTAAAAAAAAAAAAAAAGCAGGGATGTGTCATCTCTTACTGGAGAGGGAATGAGGCTCATGAGTTATTTTGAAAGCTGGGAAGAGTAGAACTGGAGTGCAGATTTGACATTCATCATTGGCTAGTCATTTTTTGCAGGCCAGTGTAGAAGGTACTTTTCTCCCCGGATGCCTACAGCACACTGTGCATGCAGTCCATCCAGCTTTACTAACAAACACGTACAAAATCCCAGAGACTGGGTACAGTGCTGGCTGCCAAACAAGCCCTAGGAGCCCATTCAAATCCATGAGGAGAAGAGGTAGTAACACTAATTTAGTTTGTAGAGAAACCTTTGATTCTTAAAAGTGCATAATGAATCAGTGGTTCTTCTCATATAATAGGCTTTCTGTTAGGAAACTGTATTATAGAAGACCTGATTCTCTGCTACCTTGAGTTCTATTAACAACCTATTAACATTTAATTCTTGGATTCAAGAAAGGCTTCTTGTTCAGTCATCTGCAAACATAATGGTGCAACACTTGTCTGAAAATTGTGTTCTTCCTAGAGGCTAAATTCCAATTACCTGAGAGATAATTTTTGCTTTGAATCATTGTCTTCTGTGTGCCTGCACCACCTGTTCTCCTCCTCTCTCTTCCAAACTAACTTTGGCTGGGTGACTTTGGCTTGAGGACTGCATCAGCAGTGGACTGATAACCATAATTATCAGAAGGATCATGTGAGAAAAACCTTAAGACTACATCCAGCCTGGAATGACACCTCACTAAAGGTGCAGAGGGCTCAGAAAATTTCTTGTCCAGTCATGTCACTTCCCAAGAAAAATGCAGCACAACCTGAATGTGTGAATGCCAAGACAGTCATTCAAATGCAGGAGAGTCATTTAGATAATCCATTTTGCTGTGTTATCCCTTGCTGTAAGGCATCGGGATAGGAACATTTAGCCAGGCAGAAGTAGTACACTTGAAGTATGTAGAAAAGCATTATTTTTTTTTTTTCTACCAGACCACAAAGTGTATTCTTCATCAAGTCCCTGGATGTATGATACTTGGTAGGCAAACGTTCAGTAGCAAAAGTATGTCTGTGAGAAGTCTCCTTTTCAGCTTCTTTCCCTTGAGTGTCCTTGAGCAGTTCCTTTCAAACCTTCCATGACTTCTTCCAAGCAAAATTTCTGGCCAGTGCTCAGTTTTCATGCTGCTCAGTCCTGCTGCATTACCAGTCTCTTCTGGACAGCTTCATTGCCCCGTCCCTGGAGGTGTTCAAGGGCAGGTTGGATGAGGCCCTGGGCAGCCTGATCTAGTGGGTGGCCACCCTGCCCACGGCAGGGGGGTTGGACTAGGTGATCTTTAAGGTCCCTTCCAACCCAAGCCATTCTATGATTTGAAATGCTGTGCAAGTATTTTCCCAATTCATAGTTTTGACTGCAGCATCTATCTATCAGTCTACTTATTCCCGTCTTTTCTACAGCATCCAATTAGGGTTTTTTACTGTCAAGGCTACTCCATACTGTCTGGCCAGTCTCCATACTGTCTGTTGTCTTGTCTCTGTAGAAACACTGATTCCCACTAGCAACAAATAACGTCATCTTCCCTGGCTTGTCTGATAATTTTTCAAGTAATTGTTTTCATGATTTCTCAGGGAGCATCCCCTGCACATGAGAAGTTCTGCCTTCCAGTCCTCCTTCAGACCTCCTCTTGAAATACATGCTGTGCTGCCTATGAAAAGTTTAGCAAAATTTAAGCTGTTAGTTTGCAAGGACTGTGGCCCAGCAAGCAATCCAGTATAGCACCATTTCCCACATCCCTTGGGTCCTCGTGTCTTGTCTTCGAACTATGATGTCCTTGGGACAAGAGTGGAATTTATGTTGTCTGTGTAGTATCCAGCACAAGATGCAGTAAGTTACAGCATTACAAAGAAGAATGATTATGAGAGAGTACCAATAGACTATCCAGGCATGTGTATAAATACACATAATTAAATAGTGAGAGATAGTGGTAAATGATGCTTGAAGGTACTGAGGTACTTATTTCTCTCCATTCCTCACTTTTAACTGCATTTGTAATGCTGCATAACTGAGCACGATCTCAGTGCTAAAAGAGGGATCACCATGTATGTTCTAGGCATATCATTTTGAGAAGAAATATACAAATAAATATATTTTTAGTTTTTCTGGGGGGCAAATATAATTTTCCCACCAACAGCTCTCTAAAAAGCAAATTCATTCAATTGTTTTAGTTGATCAATAATTCTGTATTTATATCTTGTAGGAAGTTTGCAGTGTCTACAAAAATTCCTGACACTAAATGGTGTCAGAAGTGTTGTGTTGGTAAGTAAAGATCTGCAGAATAAATGCCAAGAAGCAGTACAAATGGTGGCAGTACTAAGATTACCGAGTCAGGTTTAGGAGGTAAAGGGAGAAGAGATTTTTGTCATTATTACGAAACCATGCATTTGCAGACAGTGAGCTCATTCAGGTTAGTCCTTGCGTTTAAGCAGTGAAAACTTTCCCATTTCACTCTTTATATTTAAAGACAATTCTCAAGAAATGCAGAGAAGCAGAATGCACGTCAAATTTAAACCAGGCCTCAGGAAGAACGTAATCTCCAAGAATAGAGTGACTTAAAGGAGTTACCATCAGGTTTAAGTAGCCTGACTTCTAGCACAAGTTCCAGTTACCAATATTGGATGATGAAATCAAGGAGTATTTTCAGTTCTTTGAGGACAGCATTGTCTCTGAAGCCTTTATAGTGTGTTTAAAGTGTCAAAGCTGCACTATATTAAGACATGTTTTAAAAGAGGGATGTGGGCAGATAGACAAAAACCAGGAAAGGTAGCTATGGATGATATCTTGGGGTCAAGCTCTTGTACCTGGAAATGTTTCACTTGGTGTTCCATAATCAAATGTTTGGTGTGAGGAGTTGTATTGTACAGGACATTTTCAGAGACTCGGTGGTAGGTGAGCATCTGTCATTTATCCTGACAAAAATCTCCTCGATATTGCTGAAACATCTGATGTTAGTTATGACTTCTTTGTCCAGCTCACCTGTTAAAACTTGACTTTTTCTGGGATACAAATTCTCTAGGGTGTGGTAGGGTGTTAACAATTTGTACTGTGTATGTCCAGGCCTTGCCCCTAATTGAGGCATCTAGTCAAGCTGTGGTGTTAAGGGGTGCTGAAGGGAACACCTGAATAGGTGGCGTGACAGGGATCCGAGTAGGCACCCATGCTGGCTTTCTGACCTGAAAATTAATTTGCAAGTCCATATGTTTTTAGGTCTCTGTTTATGAAATGAGAAAGCTGGTGGTGTGTTCCTCTGTAATCTTACAGTTTCTGTACTAACGGGCACAGAATTTAACAAGAGTGCCATAGGATTTGGCATTATGAGGGGGAGTCTGCTGTCCTGGCATTCAGAGATAGCTTAGCTTAATAAGCCTGGAGTCCTTCCTGCACGATAGGTGTGATAATTTGTGATGGCAAGAAGGGCAGCTGCAAAAGGCAGGTCCAAGGGGAGAAATGATAGATTCCCCTCTCCTGCCCTACTTACTACATGTAGTCTGAGCCTCTGCTCCTGCTAGCAGCGTAAGTATCCCTTTGGCCTGGGGGAAGCAGCAGTGCCACAGGAGGCAGAAAAAGATGGGAACTTCTGGTCTTGTTTCTCCACCTTGCAGGTGTTGGTAATTGCATGTTTTGCACTTTCTGCTGCTGAGTTCAGCCTGAGTCATGCAAAGCATTATTTTCTGCAGTTTGCAGTCAGTTTGACCAATGTTGTGAGAGAACTTCGATTAATGAAATTGAGCTTTGATGTTTAAGGTGTCAAGGGATTGCTAGTGGATTTCCTTGGCAGTAAGGTAGCATGAGTGTATTTCACTTAAGTAGATAGTACTGGATTGTAGAAGCTCCTTATCTGAACTGTAGTGTTAATTGCCTGATGGCCCACAGTCACTTTACTGCACTTTAAAATCTGGTCTTCAGATGTGATTGTACGAAGTGCAAAGTAACACTTGTTTGTCTTAACTGATACGCTAGCAGTGCTTAAGGAGTGAGATTTTGTTAATATTTTAGAACTGAAGTTGTGAAACCTCAGGTTTCACAGTGCCCAATTTTGCAACTTTATTGTCCTCTTCCAATTTTTAATTGAGTTCTGACAAACAATAGATGAAGAGCAGTTGAGTGGAAATAAATTGTCACTTTAAAAAAAACCTGAATTTCCTGCTGATCTAAAAGTGTTCATCAGAAAAATAGAGCTCCTGGATTTCAGACTCACTGTGACAGTGCTTGAAGGCAGCTGAGCAGTTACCAAGTGAGAGTGATTGTCCAGTGCCTGATGGGTAACTGTCTGTGTCATAGAAAAAGCCATTCTTAACAGCTGCTCATGATGATTTGAAGATTTCTTAGGCAAACCAACATGGTGGAGCAAGATACTTCAAATATGTATGCAGTCAACTTTTTTTAAACACTATCTAAAATAGTAAATCCCACCTACCTCTCTTAAAAAAAAAAAAAAAAAAAAAAAAAAAAAAAAACACAAACAAACCACAACTTTATTTTGAGTTGGAGAGGTGAAACATACGACAGCGTTCTTGTGAGAGTGGTGTTTATTATGGCTTATTTGGCACCAGCTACTAGCTGTTCATGCCCGGTGGAAGGGCAGCCCCTGCTCCAGCATGCTCACTGTCACCATTTTCACAGTGTCAACTTTTCAGTAGCTTCCTTATATAAAAGATTAGAGTGGTGGTGGTGGGTATTTTCCAAAAGTGTATGGACTGCTGGAAATTGTTTATAATTTGTATTTGCTTAGAACACTAATGTACTCTCCCTCTCCTCTTTTGGCAGTGAGGAATCCATACACAGGCCACAAGTACCTTTGTGGAGCACTACAGTCTAGCATTGTTTTGTTAGAATGGGTTGAACCAATGCAAAAATTTATGTTAATCAAGGTAATTTTACGATAAGATGAAATACTCTCGTATTCATTTCTATTTATCTTGTAATGACTTGTTAAGAATAAGTATTAGCCATTTCTTGAGTTATTGGACTTTTCTTTTGGTTTCTGTTAAATTACATTAAAAATAAGTATTTAAATGTGTAACATGTATTAACTGACTCAAAATATTAATAGGAATGTTCTTGTTGTGGTGCACTTCAGTTAAACAACAAAGCCCTTCTCTCCATGAACATTGCCTTGTAGTTGCACAGCAAAAAACTCTGGCTGACAGACTGAGACGTGGCGGAGTGGAGTGATAACATGGGTTAACAGCAGGCTTGTTCCCATACCAGAGAGAAGGTGGCCACTTATTCTATGCGTTGTGACGCTGGAGGTGTTAAGAAATACTTGTTATCTCCCCATCTGATGCCACCTGAAGAGATGGAGCCAGGTTGGACTCATGTTTGTAGAGAGGCAGCTGCTATAACTTGGTCAGCCTGGGAAACAAAGCTTAGAGACTGCATAGCTGGGGAGAGCAGCAATGGGTATAGCACTCTTGTCATCTGTGGGCAGCTGCACAGGACACACATGATGAAAGACATCCAATCTTATTTTAACTGAATTGGTATGAAGACTTTCTAAACTTCTTAACTCAGGCTTTTTGTGTGTATCAGTTACTGTTATCTGAAGTAAACTGTTACAAAATGTATGGCATAAAATTTACCATACAGTTTAAATAGCTAATAGCAACTCAGACTAAACTTGTTTCCCTTCTAATATCTATTTTTGTTTCTTAATTTAGCACATAGATTTTCCTGTACCTTGTCCGCTGAGATTGTTTGAAATGCTGGTAGTCCCTGAGCAGGAATTCCCCTTAGTTTGTGTCGGTGTCAGTAGAGGAAAAGACTTCAACCAGGTGGTGAAGTTTGAGACTGTCAACCCAAATTCTACCTCTTCATGGTTTACAGAAACAGGTTTGTGTGCTGTTGTAATTGCATTCAGAAATGTTACTTGCTCTTCTATTACAGCTGAAGCACTAGAAAGGTAGTTTCCTCTGAGGAAACTAATGGTTAAATCCTTAAAGCTGAGTGATTGTTGTAAGTTCTCCATTTAAAGGGGTACCTGGTTGTACCTGCTTGCACAAGCACTTTTTTTGCATGTTTCTACTTGTTGAACTGATTAGATTTCTTGAGATTTTGAGTATAGCAGAGGATGGAGTTGGTTTCTTGCATTTACATAAATCAGGCTGTACTTGACTATTACCCATTGTGCTGTTCTGTGCTCTACCCTGACATCATGACTTCTGTTTATTTAATAGATTTTAATAGAATTGCACTCTGAGCCATTTCTTTCAACATACCTGTAGGTATGGTTTGGCTCTCCTGCAGTAAGCCAGTGTGGTTAGAAATGGTGTTATCAGCCTCCTGCTGAGAGAGCATATTTCTATTATCCCGCTGTTTATGGAAAGTGAAAGGGATAAGGACCACTGTTAGCAGGAAACTAAGTACCTGTCCATGTCTGTCACTGGTCTGGATGCTATAAGTGAGGAGGCCACCATCTGAGCAACAGTAGAAATTCTCTTAAGAAGGAAGTGTGCTAAGAATTACTTTTCTAAAGTTGCAAGGTTCCCTCCTAAACGTAGGTAGTGAGTTGACCCCAGTCATAGCTTGCAGGTTTAGAAGCAGTAAATAGCTTTATTACCAGACATAGAGCCCTTGTTGATCCATGCTGAACTTACATATGTATATGCCAGCGCAGGGCTATGTGTATGAGTCCGGCTGATTGTGTACTGTGGAATTGACCAAGAAGAACAGTTTCCTCTAGGAAGATGCATGCTGACTTTCTTGCTGCTGAAAAGTACATCAGATTTTGACACAGTTTGAAGCATAGCTACAAAAGTGATTAGTGGATGGCCAATTAATGCACTTAACTACTTCAGTTAGTGCATTTTATTTTCAAACTCATACATCTATTTATGTCACTGTGTGACTTCAGTAGTCCATAAAAGTAGCACACTGAAGAGAAATTCTTTGACCCGTAATACCCTGTTGTCATTCTTCTCTCAGTATCGTCTGCATCTGTGTGTAAATACAAGAATAGTAATCCCTTCCCTGTTCCTTTTTTTTATGTACAAAATTTAACACTGCATTGTGCCTTCCAAAAATACTTAACCTTCCATGAATCGTTTGTATGTTCTCGTGTTGTGTCTATTTTGTTATTTTCTCCTGTTCGTTTGACTCTGATTTAAACCTTCATGTTGTGTTAGTTTTTTCCTGTCCCCTGTTGGCAGCAGAGCAATAATGCAATGAAACGGATTCTTCAGTGTTTTTTTAAATGACAAAATTTTGTACCATATGGTCACAAATAGCTTCTGTCAAATAGTAGTTTTCATTGTTTGACATTTGACCTTTTTTTTTTTGTAGATGTCCAATAAGGACTTTAAAAAAAAAAAAAAAAAGCTGGCAGAGGGTTACTGCAGGGGCTTTCTCCCCTTACCATCCTTCTGTTAGCTTCAGCCAGTGCAGTGCATGTTTCCACATCGCATAATGTGGTTGCACAGGTGTATATCCTCCAGTCCTTCTGTTGCGTGCTTTCATCATGGCTATATCCACCTTTGGTTAAGATCATGCATTAGAAATTGGTTAAGATCATAAATGTATACCTTCCAAAACAAACAGCAAAAAAGAGATGGAGGAACCATCTCAAGGAGCATATTTCTGCCATCATCCTTGAGGAGTTTTTTTGCTTCTCAACAGGACTGTGGATTTTATTATTTAACTGAACGCTGCTTTTGTATTTTAGGTAACATGCTGTAATTTCTCATCTCTAACAGATTTAATGAGTTTCTCTTTTCTGTATGAAAGAATGCCTACAGAATTGCTGGCAGTAATGCTGAATTAATAAGAGCTACTTTTTGTGTAATTTTCATGTTAAACAAATGGACCAAAACCACATTTCTCTTTTGAGTTGACCTGTCCACTAATCATGGGTCAGATCCCCCTGTTTGCTGTGATGGAGACTGCTGCAGCTGTAACCCAGAAGAGAGGAAGGTAGCTCTTAAAAGAAGAGTTTGGAGAAGGAAATGTTCCCTTGTTTTTAGAAGATCTGAGGATGGAATGTCTGAAAATAGCAGCAAGAGTTTAATACTAATATAAAAGTCCCTAGAAAGATTTAGAAATAAAGACAGAAGAAAAATGGAATGAAACAGCATTCAGGTTTAGTGTGGACAATCTCATATATCTGCCTTTTTTTGCAACAGCAATATTAAATGACACCGAGAATAAAGGGAAAACAATGTACACGTGAGTTTGCTTTTGTGACATGGCTCAGAAAAGGCTGGATTAAGTCCATACTTTAATATTACAGCTTCAGTTTTCCTGTCACAGTCAACATGTTGGATAAGTGGACATGCCTCTCTTAAGAGAAGAGAAATGTCACTGGTAAGATGATTATTTTAAGTAGATAAAAACCACACTAACCCATTAAATTGTCTCAATCTCTAGAACTTCCATTTCAGATTTCATGCTAATTTATGTTATGAACTAACACTGTCATTTTTTTTATAGACACTACAGAGACGAGTGTTGTACATGTAACACAGCTGGAGAGAGATACCATTTTGGTGTGTTTGGATTGTAAGTTTTGGTATCAACTGAATATATACGTATGCATGTACATGCATACTGTCTGTCTTCAAATTAAGTCATACATCAAAAATTAATTCATGGTTGATATACCCTGTTTATTGTCTAGGCTGCATAAAAATAGTGAATCTGCAAGGCAGGTTAAAATCCAGCCGCAAACTGTCATCGGAGCTCACATTTGACTTTCAGATTGAATCAATAGGTAAGTTGGATTTCATTATTAATACTGAATATCTGGATAGACGAGAGAGCTGAGCAATCACCACCTGTAGGAAATTTAGCAAGAGCAAGGGCTGGATTCTGCACCTGGGATGGGGTAATCCTGGCTGTACGTACAAACTGGGGGATGAGAGGCTGGAGAGCAGCCCTGCGGAAGGAGATCTGGGGGTCTGGGTGGGTAGCAAGCTGAAGATGGGTCAGGAGTGTGCCCTGGCAGCCAGAAGGGCCAACCGTGTCCTGAGGCGCATCAAGCACAGCACAGCTAGCTGGTCGAGGGAGGCAACTGTCCCACTCTGCACTGCGCTGCTGTGGTGCCGCCTCCAGTCCTGTGTGTGGTTTTGGGCACCCCAGTTTATGAAGGACACCAAACTATGAAGAGCGTGTCCAGGGGAGGGTGACCCAGATGGTGCAAGGTCTCGAGGGCAAGACTTAGGAGGAGCAGCTGAGGTCACTTGGTTTGTTCATCTTGGAGAAGAGAAGGCAGAGGGGTGACCTCATCGCAGTCTACACCTTCCTCATGGCAAGGGGGCAGTGGAGGGGGAGGTGCTGATCTCTCTCTGCTGACCAGTGATAGGACACAAGGAAATGGTGTGAAGCTGCATCAGGGGAAGTTCAGGTTGGACATTAGCAAATGGTTCTTCACTGAGAGGGTGGTCGGTCACTGGAACAGGCTCCCCACAGAAGTGGTCATGGCACCAAGCCTGTCAGAGTTCAAGGAGCATCTGGACAACACTCTTAGTTTAGTTTTAGGTGGTTCTGCAAGGAGCACGGAGTTGGACTCGATGATCCTTACGGGTCCCTTCCAAGACAAGATATTCTGATTAACTTGTTTACTGTTACAGTACAGAACTAGAGATGCTAACTATCAAGTCTTCGGCACTTATCTCACGCATTTCACTTTGTGTGAGAAGGCTCAGTGAAGGGTTCAGCACACTATGTAACATGCTTCCCTAGGAGCAGCTGGAATGGAGTAATAACCCTGGAGTCATCCCTGATTAGGCTAAATGTCTTGGGAATATGATGGAGACCTTCAGCCTCTAAAGGAATACCTTAATAGAACCTACATAAACTCTGTGAATCACTCATGGCTAACTCATTCTGCATGTGTGTTCATGCAGTCCATTTTTATAAAGCTGCTCAAAGACTAAATTATATGGTATGTCACACTTTACATAAATTTTGCTTTCTTGTGAAGAATCTGAATGAATTAGATTTGTGAAACAGAAAGACAATATATTTATTTTGACAGTTCTCCAGTGGTTACATACCTGTATTGTATCACATGTTTTTGAAAGAGGGATGAGGAAGGATGTGTGCGCAGATGGAGGGTAGCACCAGAAGAGGAAGAACAGTGGGAACAAAAATAGTGATTGGAGGGAACTTACTTCTGAGGAGAAGCTTTAAATTTTCAGGCACTTCAAACATAATGTCCCACAGAGAAGAGGACAAAGAAACATTGTCATGGAAAACATTACTTTTATGGTTCCTTTTGGTTAGTCTTCTTGGTTAGGAATGATGGGAAGGAAGGAGTACATGTACTTGAAGCTGCTCACTGTGGGACCTCTGCATGTGCCGTAGTCCTCTTTCAGTTCATCACAGACAAGCTACCAGTGTCCTGTTGTGGCCTCATAGTGTCTCCAAAGAGCTCTGCTCTCTTTCCTGCATACTTACCCAGAGGCAGGATGGTGGATGCAGGTGGGACAGATTCTTCCTGGGGACCTACACACTTGCTTCTTTGAGGAAGGCCCTAGAGCCATTTCCTTTCACAGGCTTCAAGTGTAGGTGTCTGTAACCACGTTTGTGATGAGGGGAAGGGCTGGAAAGTAGAGGACTCTGTAAAGCTTTACATTGCTATTGCAGAAGGACCGTATTAGCCAATAGTTACTGGGAAAGTAAAAAGTGTCACTGCAGTATCCCTGTAACTTTTCTGCTAAAATTCAATATGTATTTTCTGCTAGTATTAGAATGAGGAGGGGTTTCATGTTCAAAGGAAAGGACATGTTTAGGACTAGACGGAAGGACAGTTTTAGAACTTTTTCTGGTTGGGTGGGAATACTTTTAAACCCTGCTCATTAAACAAATGAATGTATAAATGCAGCTACTTTTGAGGCAGGTTCAGTGATTCCTCTGAGACATTTTGCAGTCTGTGTGGGTGAGCGTCATATAATAAAACATACATGTGCAAATTTCAAAACTGCAGTCATGCTTTTGGCCTTAAAAGCAAGAGTTGACATTTTGCCTCAAAACTGATTCCAGTATTCTTTGTTACTAGTCTGTCTACAAGACAGCGTGTTAGCATTCTGGAAACATGGCATGCAAGGAAGGAGTTTTCGATCAAATGAGGTGAGTACTGCATTTTGCTTCACATTCTGGCTTCTAGTATAAGCCAAGTAGAGTATAAATGCACAATGTTATGGTCTGAAAAAGAGTAAAACATTACAGTAACTTCCTAGATTAGGCCTGGAAGCTAGAATCTGATTCTAAGCATGTTTCATAAGCTACAAATTAATCAGTGAAGCTATAACAAGAGCCACTGTCAAGTCTAACGTACAAAGCAGAAAGCAACAAGAGACTGGGCCATGATGCCATAGAAAATACCCAAGCCTAATTCTTGGTAACATGCATCTTCACCTTAAATTGCTTTGAAGACCAGCATCAGTCCCTTAGCCTCTCGCATGTGGATACCAAAATTTGGGCTTTGCCAGTGGTTGCACGCTGCACTGCTGAGCTTTAGTTTTTTGTCACAGTGCCTCATGAGTTCCCCATTGGTTTTTAGCCTCTTCCATGTTCCCTTGGCTTACGAATACTTCAAAGGTTTTAGTGCCCAACTTTCACAAGATATATTTTCCATTCGCAGGATAATGATGTCAGATTGACCTAAAGATTTTTTTCTAAAATTTGTGTAGTCCCTTTTTTCAGCCAGTTTGATGTGATTTTTAGACATAGCTCAATCATAAGTACCTTCCCAACTCCTTTTTTTTTTTTTTTTTTTTTTTTGCCTTGCTGCAAACCTTGTGCATCTATGTGTTAGCGGTAATGCTGTGCTTTGTAGGATTTTAATGAGTCTTTCAATTTGGTTATTAAAGAATGTTTACAAACTTCACCAGTTGTTTCGTCAGTGTCGCGGCGTGAAATTGAGCTCATTATAACTAACTGTATTTTAAGGTACATGTGTAGTCACACTGTGCCAAGCTTAGATATTCCACATTGTTACACAACTACATTTATTTGCACAAAGCCACAGTTGACCTAATCTGTGCTGACAGTAAGCCTGCTCTTTGTGGGAAGTTGGACCAAAGACTAGAGTCAGACTACATCTTATTTCCAAGTCTGCAAATGATTCTTGTGGCATTTGCGTATATTTGATCCCCAGGCATGATTGTCCATCTCCCAGGAACTCATAATGGTGAACTGCAGCACCCTGCTGTTACCCCAGACCATGAAGAGGAGATGATGCTGCTAGGCACTTCTCCAACTCCAGGCTCCTGCTAGCAGGGTTCTGCAAGGCCCAGTGGATTACGCCACCCATTGGCACTCAGTAGCTCTGATCCAGTTGTTTGAGGGCATGCCCCAGAGTGCTGCAGTGCACGTGGATACTTTATATTGTTTATGTAAAGCACAAGGAACACTGTCTTCCTGCTGTGTTACTGTCAAGCCAAAGCCAGCACCTAAATGAAGAACACAAGGCAGAACTGAGCTGTTGTCAGAAAGCAAGCCACCCAAAACTTTGTAGAACGTGTCTAGAGTAAGCTCTCGGGCCTTTTTAAATTCCTTATCTCTCCTGGCTGTCCTACTAGCCACAGCTATTAAGAAAAAAAATCAACTCATTTTCATATGTAATATGAAAAGCCTGCATTACCAGGCTCAGATCTTGACCATATTTGTTATTTTGGAGGAATTTTATACTATGTAGTATGTAGGAAAAAAAACCTGGCCAACCTAACTTTGCAGCACGCTTGTCGTTTGAAAACATTAGTTCAGATTCCCTAATCTACTATCAGTTGGTCTAACTGGGGATGGTTTGAGCTGCTGCAAAGTTATTTCCTTCCACCACCATGACCTTCCACAGGGGTTTGATTAAGGGGGAAGAATGAAATGGGAAACTGTGTGGATTCTGAGACAAGACGCTCAAAATTTCAGCCAAGACTGTGCGGACTCAGCCCCACAACAAGCAGGAAGTAATTTTCTTAACGAAGTGGGGAACTTTGTTGTTGAGAATTAAAGTTCTCTTCCAAGTTCTCTGTGCCAGCAGTGAAGTCACTAAGTCAGCTAATGCGGATCTGGGAAGGAGAGAAGAACCTCTTTCCTCCAGAATGTGAAACGTGGCTGGGTAGAAAAGGAGCTTTGCGAACACTGCTGCCTGTTCACGATGTGACTTGATATCCTTTGGAGTATGCAGTGGGCTTCAGTTGACTTGATTAACATCATGTTTTCTTTGGTGCTTTGGTATTCATGTGATCATAAAGATGTATCACACAAGTACAGTTCACCCACAGTAAACAAAGCTCTGTTGCACTAGCCTGAAATGTCAAAATACTGTGTTTTCTTTTCACAGTGGGCATAAGTACCACAAATTAGATAATGTTTCTATGTTAAGGTTTTCAGAATATGAACTCACTGCATCATTACTATGATACAGAATGTCAACAAAATGCATTTTATGTGTGATTTACCTGACACATTTTGGATATCTACTCTAGAGTGAGACAAATTGCACCCTACAGCTACCTGTTTCAGTCGTGGCTGTAAAGAGAATTGCACCAGTAACTCAGATGCTGTGCAATGCTGAGCCCTGCTGTTGTGCTTGCAGTTGCTACTAGAGGAATTCAAATAATGTGGTAGGAATTACAGAAAACTTTTAGATCCCATTTAAAAGTGGCAGTTGCATTAAATTCTCTAGCAGATTTCAATCAGCAGTAAATTGGTAACATCAGTCATAGTTCTTTTTTCTAGGTTGATTTTAAAAACAAACATACTTGTGCATTTTACATGTAAACACTTCTTATTTTTATTGCCTAGATCACACAAGAAATTTCTGATAATACGAGGATATTCAGGCTGCTGGGATCTGACAGGTATGAAGAGAAGTAAACATGACATGCTAAAATAAAAGAATAATGTGTGTTCCTCCTACCTTGCAAGTTCTTTTTGCTTGTTTCTTGTGATTCTTTTTAGCCGTCTTACTCATTCCTTGGTGTACATGTCTACCTTTCAGCCCTGCAAATTTGCATGGCTTTCTTAAAAAAAAAAAAAAACAAAAACAGCTTTCTTCTAAAAGTGTTTGTGGACTTCCAGAATTACTCAGCCATGCTAGCAAACTCCTATTTGGCTGCAGTCACAACCTCCAGGAGTGTCTTCCTTTTTGTGCTGCAATTCTTTTGTTTAACTTGGTGAAATCTTTACTTTCAGATGCTCTGCTGGAGTAGCTCATCAAGATCTACTTCTTGAGACAAATGCAAAAAATACTTAAAAATTTAAATATCTCACTTTCACCCCGAGAAAGGAATTCTACCAGTTGTCCTCCCAACATGAGAGCTCAGGTCTTGTAAGAGCTCTTGATAATTCCCAGCATAGCTGTTCTTTGGTGTCTGCTTTGCAGGACACTAGTAGTGTGTCTGACCCATCAGATACCAGCTTG
Organism: Sagittarius serpentarius; assembly: GCA_034782735.1. Lineage (NCBI taxonomy): Eukaryota > Metazoa > Chordata > Aves > Accipitriformes > Sagittariidae > Sagittarius > Sagittarius serpentarius. Next base: position 31,443,142 of record JAVKLA010000014.1, on the reverse strand, counting down.
CCAAGTCAGTAACTGTTATTTAGGAGTGTCACTGACTTCCTCAACTTTCTCTGCCCTGCTGTCGAACTTTGTACTTCTGTAACAGCCATGAGAACAGCAGATGTTTTGTCTTCTGTGTAGTGCATGCTGATGTGACGGTTTCACTAGTAATTTATTCATATCAAGTGCCAAGATAGGCTTTAATTTTTCTTTTGAGAATTGCCTCTGTCTTATGCCACTTGCAGTAAACTCTCACTCTTTTGTGGCAACTTAGAACTACCAAAAAAGCTTCACATCAACCAAAGGCTTTCCCCATATTTTGCTTCTCCAGGCTTGATGCGCAGCCCTGTAATTACCCATAACATCATGGTGCTGTGGCTTTACTGGCTAGCTACCAGCAATTTTTGTTGGCTGGGGGTTGAAGATTCTGCTTTACATGCAATACCTGATAGCTTTTTGTAACCGGTAGTTGAAAGTAATACTCATGTCTGACCTGAGGGTTTTACTCTCTCTGTTCCAGTGATGTATGTGTGGAGCTCAGCTTTATTATGTCATTTCTCTTAGTTGTTGAGAGACAACACACCTCAATTGGAAAATTAGTCTAACTTCATAATGGAGCATGACATTGCAAATGGTTGCCCTGGAAAAAATAATGTCCTCTTCCCAAATATGGTTCCGTCTATTTCTGGCTTGCACTAAATAGTCTGTGAAGTCTGAGGCAATGCTTAAAGACTTTGCACTGCAATAAACATTAATTCCAATTTCTTCAGATACCATTTTGTTTGCAGCTCTGTCATATTTTGTGCTTGAGCTGTGAAACCTTTTTTGAGTAACACGTCACTTCCTAGGCAGTTCATAGGAACTAGGGTTCTGAGAAGCCAAAAAACTGACATTAGTCTGATAAGAGCTTGCATGTTGCTTTCTCCCCCTGAGCAGGGAATGCTTCATGGTGTGAGGTGTCACTCCCTTTGTGGAGCACATTAAGCAGAGGGTAGGTTTTCTGAGCAATAGTTCTGAAGCAAGCAACCTCTCCTTGGGTGAATGCATAACAGATGGATTTTAATTTCCCACAATCTATTCACTTCAGGGTGTTTGTAGAGGATAATTTAATCTTGAACATCCTGGTCCATTTAGCAGTTTTAGCAGTTCTTACCTGATTAAAAAAATCTCAAACAATTTGTGAAACAGAACTGTGACCGCTAATTTCTCTCCTTTTGAAGAGAAAGGTCTGGTCCAGAACATCCCTTACGGTCTTTGCAGTTGTAGTGTAGGTCCAGCTAACCCAGTCTCCTGTCTCCAATGCTGGCCAAAAGTGGGTGGCAAGAAAAGAGTAAGAGAGAAGATTCTGCACGTAGCAATCCTTTCCTTGAGGACTCTCTCAGTCTGCAAGTCTTTGGGACTTTCAGAGTTGGAGGAAGTTTCTCTGGATTTAGGTTACACGGGCTCAGGGAAAGACTAGAAATGCTCAGAGAAGAGCTGCCTTTGGTCATCTGTCATGTCCAATGGCAAAAGGCAGACTAATAACTCCCAGAACTGGAGCCTCATTAATGGGTTAGCTTTGCAAAGCTCCAGGGAAGCAGAAGCCTAGACAGTAGGGGATTGATGGGCCCTCTTCAGAAGCTCCCACTGAAGGAATGAGAGGCAACAGGCATACATTGCAGCAAGGGAAATTCCAGCTGGATAAAAAAGGGGAAAACATCATGGTGGGGGGTGGTTGAACACTGCAGTGGGAGCCCAGAGAGCCTGTGAGAGATCCTTGGAGACCTTGCCTGGACGAGACCCTGAGCTAGCTTTGAGGTTGGCCTTGCTTTGAGTGGCTTTTAGACTAGAGGCATCCAGGGAAAGAGAAATGCCCACCGGTCAGACAGATCCTGGGAAACAGTATTTACAGTTATATTCAGGGATATTTTTAAATGAAGGCTTACTTGATGATGTGGCTTTATTATTTTCATTTTAGGGTCGTGGTCCTGGAGAGTAGGCCAACAGATAACCCAACAGCCAACAGTAATTTATATATCCTGGCAGGGCATGAGAACAGTTACTGAGAACAGCGCATGGCAGGCAGCTCACTGTGACAAGAGAACACTCCTGCTGCAGCAGCGTTCATGGCTGGCTGAAATTGCACAAAAGCTGCAGTAACCCCACTTCAGTTACTTTATAATTTATTGTGGCATGAGAGGAAGATGAGAATTGTTTGTGGTATGGACACATAAGCATTATGATACCACAGAAGTGCTTAATTTACTGTTATGTAATCTTTGTACATTCGCAGTATTTTTCAGTGAAACTTCTTGCTGAAGACCTACACTGACCTTCTGTAGATAGCAGTCCTCCTGTTAAGTACAAGTGTCTTACCTGTACAGATGTAAAAGTCACTGAGGATGCAAAAATGAAATCGGGGTACTATTTTAAGGACTTCTCATGTGTTTATTATAAAGTGGGATGCTAGCAACAAATATAGTACATTTAACAACACTATTGTATTTTATTATATGTAATTTACTAATACAAGTAAATCTTAACTTTTAGAAATTGTAACCAAGGCTGTAATCAGATTACAATCTTGTTTTAATTTTGATGCAACACACTGGTGTTCATGTTTGCACAATGTATTGAGATGTGATGTATTTAGTCACAAAGGTAAGCTGTGACTTTGTGGATATGACTTGGGCTTCAGAGTTCCTTTTTTTAGTTTACTTGGGTAGTTTTCTTTGTGAAACAAACCAGTTAAATACCTGTATTTTTGTATTTAATTAAAACTCTCCTTACAATTACTTCTCATGCTTGAAAACAATACTTTCTGGTTGGGTGTCAGTCCCAGACTAGTGGTACCTGGCTGTAACACTGCAATAGGTGTTTGAATTATTAGTGTATAGAATGATAAAAATTAGTATTACTGTTGGTCTTACTAAATAGTTTCATATCACAATGAAAAGGAGCAACATTCCACATTGTGGAAATGGCTCAAAGATGTTGCCATTTTTACTTTTTTTTTTTTTTTGGCCTTATAACCATTTTCACACTTTTCTTGATTTAGGATGTTAACACATGGCCAAAATAATTTAGTTACTACCTCATTCAAACAATACAGTGGTTACTATGCATCACAGGAACTTAGTTTTGGTCAGAAGTATTTTTGATTGCTATTTTCCAATGGAGTATGTAAATGCCAAGTTTTAGCAAAATGCACACATTTGAATCCTTTTTTTGTATATGTTCTTTATATTTTATTGTTATAATATACACTAAAACCAAACTAAATTTAAAGTGATTTATGGCTTGCATTATTGTTGTGATTGGTAATGCTTTGAAATATGTTCCCTAATGTATATAATGTAAAATAAACTTTTTTAACATGTTGTTGTAAAATTAGATTATCACCTGCACTAATTTTCCATGTAAGACTAAAATGGAACATACTGAGTTTTGAATTCTGCTATTAAATGTTTGTGCCAAACACAGAAGCTGGGTATTTCTCAATGTATGAATGGACAGACTGCTGGAGCTCAACTCAATTTAGGCTAGCAATTGAGGGTAGGCATTAATACCCTTTTGGCTTTGGGCAACAGATACATGTGTTTGAGAGAAGTCTTTCCAAATTCCAGCTTGATTTCTTCCCTCCATCACCTGCTTTTTCACCTCTGTTGATTGCAAAACTGATTTTTTTTTTTTCAGCAGGGGTTTTTTTTTCTGCCTGTGGGACTCAAGATCACTGCCTCTGCTGGCCTCATCTCTTCCCTTGCTCTGAACCTCAGATCTGCCCTGTGGGAGAGGTGGTAAAGCGAGCCCCACTGCTGAGAAGCTGAATTCTCAGAAAAGGCAAGAACTTGTGTGTGTTTCACAGCATGCTTATGCTGCTGCTCAAGGGGGATTTCCTTCCTGCCTCCCATAGACTATTCCTCACTTTGACGTGCAAAAAGTAGCTAAATTTTAACCAAGTACTGTATAGCTGCTGTGCTATAAACATGCTTCCTCCTGTGGGGTTTCTGCAGCAGCTGTGGCCAAGTGTCTTGCTGTTTGGGACTTTTGGTCCATTGCTGAATTGCAGGCAACAGGAGCTAAGGGATACTGCGTTTTACTCTGGTTGAGCATTTTTGGTACAAAGATGCATGCTGGGATGCAGCTTGGAAGAGCTAAAAATAATGAGGACAGGGTAATAGCATGTGGGAAGAAGGGGAGCATTGTGCTAGGGCAGGCTTGTCTCAAATCTACTGGTACAGCCAGGACAGCTTTGCTTTCCACATGCTGCTCTCCAGCCTGAAAGACTAGGAAAAAGCAAAGCGTTCCTGCTTTTTGAGGAACTGTCCTGTTGCAGAATTTGGTGTCTGTGCCACTGAACTGCCTCTCCCCCATCCCCAGCTGCTCGGCTCCTCAGCTGGCAGCTGCCCTCAGCTGAGCCCAGGAGCCTGGCTGTTCAGCAGAGCCAAAGGTCTCCTTTGCTAGACCTGCGATTGCCATGAACTGAAAGTTTCCTAGAGCCATGCTCAGTGGGAGCTTCCACTACCTCCATCCTGAAGTAAGACTGGGATCAGCGTGTGGCTGACTGCTGGGAACAGTCAGAGCTAGGAACCTGAATCACAGGCATCATGAGGTTAGAGCAAGGCTTTTGCCTACAGCTAGTTGACATGGCTTCTCTAACAACCTGTGCAGCTTCCCTTTTCGTCTCTCCTCCCAGCCCCTTCCCTTCTGGCTGCTATCTATCACTAGCTTCTAGCTAGCAGTCCTAGCCCCTAGCAGGTGGAAGTGTGTTGTGATGTGGCTGTGCAATGGGGCATTCACCAACCTGGCAGCAAAGTTTGATCAGTGCAGGGGCTGAGCTTGGGTCTCGGTCCAAACTGAGCTTTCTTAAAGAGAACAAAGAAGTGAGGTCGTTTGGGTCCGTTGCAGAAGTGCTTCTGGAAGCTGGGAGCACAGGTGAAAGAACGCTGCCTTTACCCGGTCCTTGCACGTCTCTCCATGCGGTGCGGCCTGTGCCCCTGTCAGAAACAGGATCTGGTCACCTGAAAAAGAGGGGGGTCAGATTCCAGTTCTGTGTCCCACTGCCTCTGACTGAAACAGAGCTGTGCAAGGTGAAGCACATGTTGCTGGCTGCCTGTTCCTTGTGGCTTTGCCACTGCAACCTTGCGATGGGGCTGGGGGAACCCAGTGATGCTGTGAGCAGTGATGGAGATGGATGCGTCCCCCAGGCAGGGGGTGTTTCTTACATTCCACAGGGTTCAGCTCTAGCAATAGCACTGCTGGTTTTTGAAGGAATTTATGTGAAAAGGTGGGGGTAAAAACTGGTAAAACCAGGGAATGTGCCAAAACCTCTTGCTTTCCTTCAAGGAAATGCTCCAGGTTGATCTAAAATATGGGTTACAGGGAGTCATGTTGCAGGCCTGCATCATCTGTTGAGGGGTGCAGAAGGAGCTGGGGGAATGTGTCTGGGGAGGGGGACATGGACCTTGGTGGGCTCTCAAGCCCTCATTGTGAACAGCAATGCTGGGTTCGTTGTCTGCTCAGCATCACCCTTTACGATAGAGCTGCATTACTGTTGCTAGAGGTTGTCTTCCCTCCTTGGGCAGCACCTTGGGTGCAGATTTTCTCTTTAGAGCTACTTTAAATCCAACACGTTCAAATCCAGGTCCCCCTTGTGTTGCTCTGACAAGCAGCTACTCCTAGCAGTGTCTTCCAGGCTGAATACAGTAGTCATCAGCTCCTGGCAGTCCCTCCTGGTGGCGCCTCCTCACCTTCCCCATGGCAGCTACTGGGGGCAGAGGGGTGCTGTCACTCTTTGTAAACCCCCGTTGCTCAGCCAGCCCTCGGGACAGTATGGTGAAGGGCTGCCATGACCCTCCACCTCAACTTCCTCTCTCTCCTGCAGCAGTACTGGGGGATCACAAGTGTCCCCATGCCACCCACAAACACTGTACACCTCTGTAAAGGCACCACTGCACTGGCTGTGGCCTTTCGTTTCTGCTCCTGACAGCAATGGCAGTAAGTCTCATCTTCACTTCTTCACATAAGGGCAGGTCCTCCCACTGCCTGGCTTCCTGCACTTCCCCGTGCCACTGAGCTTCCTGTCCCCTCATGATTCAACTCCTCTGTCACTACGTTTCCTACAAAAGCAGTCCCCAGCTTTCAACTCTGTGCTCTTCCCTGCAACAGCCTGCATCGTAACAAGCACTCGGATGGCTGCAGTCCTTCCTCCAGGTCCTTAGACACCCTTACCGTGGAGATGTGCACATCTGTACGTGGTAACTACCAGCAAGCGCCTGTCCCTGACTGTGCTTCACCTGCCTGTGCTCTCCACTGTGCATGGGGCACAAAGCCAGTGGCCTAGGACAGCAGCTGCTGGGCGGACAGCATCCTATTGCTGTCAGTTGTGCTCTGCCCTTCAGTGGACCCATGGGACTTTTCCCATCCTGCCATACAGGCTGATTTATTTGGCACGAGCAGTGAAGCAACAGCTCCTCAGACAGCCCTAGAGATACTTATGTCTTGTTCAGTTGCTTTCCAAGCAAAACTGCACCCTCCCATGCAATGTATAAAATGAGGGAGCGTGACCAGGTGGAGGCCAGTGAGGAACCCACACTGCCCTGTCACCACCAATAAACTTGCGATGCCCCCAGGAAGGGGACACTGAAAAAGCACTGAAAGCCAGGAGAGGAAGGCTGTCACCTGGTGCTGGCAGCTACGGGTGGAAGGAGAGCTCAGGGCCAGAGTGTCCTGTGGCCTGACTGCATGTCTGAACTGACCGAACACAGTGCCTGCAGTCTCACGTTACCCAACACTGTTTTGTTTGAAGAAAGAGATGCTGGAGGCTGTACACTGGTATTTAGGAGTCCTGGCACCTTCACCTCCAAACGGAGGGTCTTGAGAGCAGAGCAGTGGTGCGGCTTTACCCGCAGTGTTGCACATACTTGAGGGCAACTGAAGATTTAAACTACAACAGACTGATTTTCCATCATAAGGCAGCGAATGCAACAGCTCCACAGTCTACAAGATGTTGTGTTGGTGTCCCTTAATGTGCGGGCAGGCTCCCAGACCACGCAAATAGCTCTGAGATGTGAGTATTCCTGCCTTTCATCCTTGTTCCAGCAAGCTCAAAGCAGAAGTCTGCCTCCTTCAGACAGCAGTATCTGTCTGGAGGAAAGATGGCTGAGGCAGAGCTGTGGGGTGAGGAGAGCTCTTTCTGAAAGGCTCCATCCATTACCTGCTAAAGTAATGCTCAGCATCTGAAGAACATCTCCTGTCCTCAGAGTGCTTCACAAACACCAATTAAGTGAGCCTCCCAACATGCATACCATTCCTGACGTCTGCGTGACCAGCCCTGGAGAGGAAGGGAAAGACTCGGCAGTCTCTGTCCAAGCAATCTGTGCGGGTACTTCGCTTTCCTCCCAGCTGGGGAGCTGGTCCTAAACCTTCATCCCAGTGACCAGCAAAGGTTTTCATACTTCTGTCTCCTTCCCTGTGCTCCCCAACAGCAGCTCACTATTTCTTCTTCCGGTCCTCGGGCTCTCCCTGGCCCCTTGCCTTGCAAAGCGGAGCACGATGATTTGCTTTTTCATCTCCAGCATCATCCTCCTCCCTCTGCCCTGCCAGGCCCCACAGGCTACCACGGACTTTGTCCTGTTTAAACCACTTGGCTTTATTTGCATTCTGGCTTTGCTTTTTCTGGCCTTTTTTCCAAGAACCAAGCTTACTTTTCACCCTTGAGGCTGTTCTTGGGCTGCTTGAATGGGGTGTTTGTTTATCTCTGATCTTGGTCCCCATGTGAGATGACAATATCTTTCACACAGGGAGTGACAGAGCTCTCCAGGGAAGAGTAACGGCAACCCACCGCCTCCAGCTCTAAGCAGACCGTTGTCCCAGGCAGATGCCGTCTCCTTGCGCCCCGGGTCACCCTGGGAAGGGAGGCTGCTGAGAAGCTGGCTGGGAGATGATCAGCTACGGTCTACAGGGAGCAAAGCCTTGGGGGCATTATTACCAGCATGCCCGCAGAGGCTCTAGCCGGGAGAGGGGCTGAGGGGCCTTGCCTGCCCGAGTACAGCTCCACTGGGCTTTGACATGGATCCAAAACTCTCCCTCTTCCCCAGACCCCCGCAGGGCCACCGCCCCTCCCTCCCTCCCCCCCTCCCCTGCTGCACCCTCCCTTGGTGGGCACGGCCCGTAGCCCGGCCGGTGTGGCTGAGGGCTCCCAACAGCTGCCCAGCGTCCCGTCCCCTCCCCAGGCCCTACCCAAGGTGCCCCGGCTGGGCCCCGCTCTCCCAGGGTCGCTCGGCGGCTGCGGGAGGGGGCAGGCAGAGCCCGGCGGCCCAAGGCCGTTCCCAGGCCGCCGCAGGGGCCGGGGGCAGCCGTGGTGGAGCAGCGCGGCGGTGCCCGGGCGGGGGGACGGGTCGCAGCCCCGCTCCGCGCCGGCAGCGGCCCCT
>JAVKLA010000014.1:31372964-31434048 GCA_034782735.1 Sagittarius serpentarius | reverse complement strand
GGAGGGCGGACCCTGGCGTTCCCGCGCAGGGCCCGGCGGCCTCGGTGGGAGCCGCGCTGGGGCGACGCTCTGACAGGCGGAGACGTGTAGGTAAAAACTGGCTAATAGACACGCGGGTGCTGGCCCCACTTCGCCGAGAAGGAAGCAAGCAGGGAGGGCTGCTGCGTGTTCGTGCTAGGCTCCCTGAGCGCTCAGGAGTGACACGGCTGGGGGGGGGGGGGGGGCGGCAGTTATGAGGAACTGCTGAGAGAATTTTGGTTAATTAGTGTTCGGGCTTAATGACTTTTAGTTAAGCTTCTCTTAGTTTAAATACGTTTTTGCTGTGAAGGCTTCATTAGGACAAGCTAGCAAGTCTTGCTCCCTCAGAATGGTGAAGCTTGCGCCTGTGGCGTGGAAAGAATTGATGTGGAGGAGAGAAAAAGTGGGGAGGGCTCCTCTTCCACTTCTGCAGCCAGAGCCCAGAAAGTAGAAGGCTTAAGAAACAAGAGGTTTCTGACACTGTTGCTTGAACTGGCTTCAGATTGCAGAACTTGACACTTCTTAGCTGTACTCAGCAATGCTTTATGAGTCTGGCTAGTTACAGTGATTAACTGCAACTTTTGTGTAAAAGACTTGCTCCTAGGGCTAGTTGAAACCATCGCATCCTCCAGCATGGACTGGAAGTCTCAAGTGTTGCAGTTGTACTGGTTCAGTATTCTTCCTGATTTCCTCTTGCAGTGTATTGCCTTGCTTTTCTGGGCATGCTCTTTGAAGTGTCCAACACTGTGCGGTTTCATCCAGTTCTTGGAAATTGTCTTGCTTGTCTCATCCATGCATAGCATGTGCTGTTAATGTCTTATGCCTGATCAGTAGTCACTCCTTTGAAACCATACTTCCACTAATGGTACAACACGCTGCTTCTTGTGGTGCTTGTAAGCACTTGAACAGCCATCCAGCTGAAGCCTGCTTGGAAACTGGAGCTAGCCAAGGTCTCAGCCAGCAAGAGCTCGTTCCTTTGGAGGATCGTTTATTCCATGGTGTAGCAGAGGTTTGTCAAATTTGGAATGAGGTTAAGTGCTCACTACTGGAAGATGCAGAGTGAGGATTCAAGGCAAGTATGAGCTAAGACTTCGGAATTACCTGCTACATCTGAAGCGTAAGATTTCTTCCCAATGGACAAACCGTTCATGGAGTCACCCTGCATTAAAGAGGCTTGCTGAAGGAGTTCGATAAATTCCTCGGGGGTGGGGCGGGGGGGGAGGAATTCTGGAGTCTGAAGTCAAGAGAGAAGGCCAACGATGACAAGCTACCAAGGATGACAAACTGGCCCTGCAAGGTATAGTTGTCTTGGTTTTGTTGTGCTGTGCTCTGTTCCTTACTGTGGGTAGAGGGGTGGCAGGAGTGAGGTGGGGTTAGTTGAGAAGGCTTCACACTCAAACTTGCAACTGTCTGGCAAGTGTTCACTCAACCTCAGCTCTTCATGAGATCACCAACTGTTTCTTAGTTCTCTCAGGCTGTTGCCCCCGGTGCTCCAGAAGCAAAGTCTTCTGCTGCTTACTGTTGCTGTCCCTGTCAAGGTAGAAATGAAGAATCTGTCCATATTGTCACCTGCTTTACTGAACAGCCGAGTACTTGAGTTACAGGAAAACTAAATGGCAGATGAAAATATTAAATTGTTATCTTAACGGCTTCTTCATTAATGAAGAAACCGCATTGTGTATTTTACTAACTTATATAGGTGTACAAGTAGTACTGGCTAGGGTGTTTAGCCCCGTTAAAGGCCCCATAAAGTACTGAACCTGTCATAGGTGGCAGGTAAAACCATGAACATTGCAGCGTGCTCACTTGACAATCATCTGTCGTTGCTCACAAGACAGGTGTGATACTGCAGTTTTGCAGCCAGTGGGTTTGAGACACTGACCTCTTGTTCTGCTAGCCAAAGACCTGAGCTGTACCTGAAGGGGACTAGTAAAGGAAGAGAATGTGGCAACATATGCCAGTGAGGTCAAGGGGCAGAACTGTCCTGGAGGGAAACTAGTGCCTTGTGGCTTTGTCTGCTGAATTGCCAGAGCGTGCTGTCTCAGTAGGATTCAGATTATCTGAAGCTCGTGTACATCCTGTCGTCACTAGAGGAGAACCTTTCATTCTTTTCCGCCGTTAGCTGACCAGATGCTGACACTCATTCTCAGGTAGTGACAGCAAGCTGCTTTCTGAACTCTGCTTTGAAACCAGGTGGATGCACAAACAGGATTGTGATGTTTTCCTGCATAGCTGGAAATGAGACTTAATAGTTTGGAAAGACCTATGTTGAATGAATATATCTGATCGGGAGAGTGGCATTTAATTTAACATTGTTGAAGTATATATACCAGGATGGAGCGTTTACAGCTATTGGGGAAAGCTGCCACATGTGGACTGAATCATTAAAATGCCATTGCCCTTTTGTAACTGAGTTGGCTTGTAATGCAGAGCTCAAACTACAGCCTCGGAATCATGTTCTTAAAAAATAGGTGTTGTTGAATCATTGCAAATAGCTTTCTTTTTCACAATGAGTTATTTTGATTCCTTTGTTTTTTTATCAAGCAACAAAACCAAGAATATGTAGTAAGAATAAATCTCTTCCTACATCAACAAGTTCTTAGGAAGGTGTGCCTTGTATTTTATTAGGCATGAACCTTAACAATAGAACGGTGTTTGCATTGAACAACTGCATTTGCAAAAAGCAGCTCTTGTACTATTCAGGTCATAATGTAATCTCTTTTCTTCCGATTCTCCTTCAGATGCTGTCAAGATAGACTCCAGTGCACTCAATTAGGAAGAAAATGATGTGTACTGAGATGCTTCTTTGCCTGGTCACTGTTATTTTGAAGCAGTAAAAGAGGAGTGTTACAGAGATCCTTGGTTGCTGATGAAAGACAGTAATCATGATGATGAGTTACAAGAAAAGGAAGTAAGAATAACAGCTGGTGTTTGAAATTGTAGTTGCAGAGATGGACAGAAGGTGAGATGCTGGGGCTGAAGACAGAGGATTCAAGACACGTGAAATGCCAGAGCTCTTGGGTGGCTGGAGATGGAAGACACATGACTTTTAATACACCTTGGAAAATGGACTCAGAAGGGACCCCTGCAAAGGATGCCTCTTCCAACATTGGTGTTCCTGCACTAGTGAATTTATACACTTTATTCTGGTTATAACCTTTTGGATAGTTTTTCCTAAACACCCTTCCTTGTGGCTTCATGTTGGTTATGTAACTCTTGTTTATGCAGTCAGAATTTCTCTGCATGCCTATGACGTGCTTCCTCCCCGATACGCTGGTTTTTACAGTAGAAAGCGTGTCATCCTTACTGATTGATACCTTAAGCAATTCAATGATTGAGAAAAACAAAGAAGCTTTCTTACTGTACAGATATTCCACTGTTTGCATACCTCAAGTTGTTTTGAATCAGTTGAGTGATTAATAAGGGGTACTGTCAGAATTTGTTATGGTCAAAGTGATTGAACTGATGTGGCTTGACAGCTGAGGGGGAATTTGCTTCCTCAGTTAAGGAAACTGTTCCAGACAGTGTGCTTCCAGGTATTCCCGTGTATCATATAGTCAGTCTTCTGTACCTTTCATGGAGCAAAAGAGACGTGAAGAGCTGCTTCAGTGACTTCAGAGTGCTTGGGAAGCTGTGGCTGATAAAGATATTTCTACCTGACTTTTAATTACCTAGTTCTTCAAATAGATGACAGTCCAGTTGCCACTTGCTACTCAGAATGGCACTTCTTGTTCTTGGCACTGCTTCACTGCAGGTGTAGAACATCCTTAATTTCTGATCGCTTTGGGTTCTCTGTTCTTCTGATGGCTGCAGAGGATAAAGTTTAAGATCCTCCTATGGTTCAAGTCTTTACTGTAAGTTTTTTCACATGCTCACTGGTGCAGTATAATTCTGCTCCCTTGATACATCAAGGGAAATGTTAGCAAAAATCTGAGTCTTGTGGCTTCAGTGAATTGTTGTTGAAGTGTGGATCCAAGACGTGTATTTGGTTGAATTTACTGGATTTTTCATTGATCAGGATAATAAAACATGGGCAGGGTTGCCAAATATCAGCAGAGATGTACAAGAATAGAAGAAAAAAGACTTATGGAGTGCTTGCACTATGAGATCACTCATCCATGCAAGCTGTACATAAAGTATTTAATCCTGCAGTGCCTTAGTGATAAGCAGTTGCTTGTCAGTAGTTCTGTATTCATTGAGGGAAGATGAACAAAAGATATGTTGAGTAAAAATAAGGTTTATAACATTAGTGAAGACTTTCAAAGTTACTGAAGAAAATTCTTCCTTCCCCCTCAGAAAAACCTGCTCTGTGGCCAACTCATTTCTACTAATAATCCGTTGAATAAACTGTGTCTGCAAAGGTTTAGGAAAATACTTATAATCAGTAAAGTTTCGCTTTCTGATAGTGCTTTGGAAAACAGCTTGGCCTGCCATCTCATTACAGCTTCTTCCATTTTATTACCAAAATGCTTTGGTAAATATGGTGGGTGTTTGTCTTTAGACACTTTCTTGCAAGCACTTCAGCTGCCATCAAGGAAGACTGGCAGCGTGGCAGTACCTGTACTCAGCCATGGAGCGCACTTGTTCTTCAGTAGGTGTTGGTTTTTGAGTCATACTGTGACTTCTTGCCAGAATCCCAGCAGATGGGTAGTCTTGCCCAGATATGAAAAAAATTATCTCTAACCAACAGTAGATGCTTTGTTTTTATTTCAGTTTGTTATGTAGCTTTAGAATGATGTCCTTCTGTTACGTGCTGTTTTGCAGCTGTTGGAGCTTCTGCTGCTCCTGATGGGACTCAGTTTGGTATTCTCTCTGCAGCCCTTCACATGTAGGATTTTTCTGGTGGAACAACTGAGAACTACGAGCCTGATCACGTTGATTGTTAATGATGATTTGAAAGCATTATGCTGGTGGTTTTGTGTAACGTGAAATTGCTTTAAGAAGTCTTTGGAGAGGTTTTTTCATCATAAGTTGAAATTTTTTGAGCTTTACAATTGACATAAATTAGGCTTTTCCATGGCCACGCGAGGAAGAGGTAACTGAAAACTGTTGCTAAGGAAGTGTGGTTTAGTATCAGTCAGATTGTTAAATTCACTGTGCGAGTCTTCCGTTCGTAGTCTGTTATCAAACGCCTCTTTCTAGTGCAGAATGAGCTGCTGAGTGTCACTCTAGACTTTGGTTTGGGTCATCTTGTGACCAGCCTAGGAGCTGTTGTGTTGGACCAGTTGGAGACTAAGCCTCTGTGTAAGCTGAAGCTGTTTGATCTACAGTCCTTTAACTGAAACTTGTTTCTGGGTTTGGTCTAGGTCCCTGCTGCTTCCTGTGAGGCTTGTGGGAGTGTTTATATTCTAATTTATTATGTAGAGTTTGAGAGGAATGGTTTAAGAAAGCTTTATATAAAATAAGTTGCTAAGGGTTATAAAGTAAGATCAGATATATTTATCTTTGTATTATCACAGAATCATAGTATTCGTTAAGCACTTTTTTTTAGTTGGTTTCTTTGACTTTTACTGGCTTTTTAGATTGGTTGCCTAATTTTTAAGCTGTTGCCATTCCTGATAGAAATTCCTTGCTTTCAATGATTTGAAGGAAAGGAGAAAAAAAAAAAAAAAGGTGGGGGTGTGGTGGAGCCAAGTGGCCATATTATAGGATTTTCCTGAAGCACTATGAATTTTCTTAAGCAGACGCTGTTTGTCTCTGCTCATGTTCTTAAACAGAGCATGAAAAGCTGTTCAAGAAATGCTGGCTGTGCTTATCTTCAAATAAAGAGAATACTGGTCATTTCCCTTTTGACCATTAAAAAAGATTGAGAAGATTGAACATTCAAAGAAGTGATCAGATGAGCTGAGTGAAAACGGAGCCATGGAGGCAGGGATTTGTAGCTGATGTGGATTGTATTTGCCCATTAGAATTTATTGGGGTATTTCAAAGAATTGAAGCTTTTGTGAAAAGATCTTATGATAAGGGAAATTAGTAAAAGAGCAGCTTAAGGTAGACATTTTGGTATGTGTGTAGGAGGGAAGGGATGGGTTCTGTCATTATTTAAGGGAGAGGTTAAATGTTTAGATAAGAATCTTATCTAAACATCACTACACTTCAGAAGTTGTTAGTCTGTTTTTATCATGTGGATGCGTAACATAGGACTGCAAAGGATCTGGTGGAATTCAAGCTATACTCCTCCTTTTCAAGGGTGGTAAGGCAGGGTGGCCCAGGTTTTTTTTAATTTAAAATCAGAGCTGACTTTATGAGAAATATGGAAACCCCCTGGTAACTTGATCTTTTTTGAAACTGGTCACGTGATGGTGTATGCTAACAGATGTTTTCATTTCTTGTCTTCTCTTACTAAATCTTGCATCTTACCCAGTCTTGCAGCATGTCTTAGTGGACTTCTTGGGACTTGCTTTGGGGACCCTCAGATACCACTGTTTCATTCTTGTTCAGAGCCTTAGGTACTAGAGTAGTGCAGATGCTAAAATTACACGTTTCTATGATAATTGTACACCAAGCTATCCTCTAATTTTCCTTGTTAGTCTAGTTGTGTTCTTGCTTTCGCTTGTATGACTTTGAACTCTAAATGATACTAAATCTCACTTAAGTTGCAATGAAGCTTATTTACTACCTACCTAATATAGATAAACTATGCTGGCAAGCCAGTGGCACCTTATAATGTTTTCTTCTGCCTGAGGTGGATATTCTGCTAAAGCAGAGCTTGATAATGCCAGAAGATGATGGCCTTTGAGAAGAATGATGTAATTACCCTCCAAACATAAACGCTTAGGAAAAATGTTTGGAGCTTTATCTCCCGAACTAGAAGTAGGTTATTGTTGTTGACTCTGTTTCGGCTGGCTGTGGATAATGTTTCAGGTCGCGGTCTGATGTGATATTTTTGTTTGTTTGTTCTTACTCCTATAGACTCTGTGTTACAGACCGAAAGAGTTGTGATGAGGCTATTTAAGTCTACAGTCTGCTTTCTAAGGAAAGGAGAAAATAGAGCTGCTCTTGATCACTCTAGTTTATCATGCTTTGTATTTTTACTGTCCGATTGACTTGGTAATTTAACACTTCTCAAAATACAACGTGCTAGAGTATACTGTAGGGAGAATGTAATACAAATTTGTTCAGTTCTCCTTTAAAAAAAAGAACATTAAAGGCAGCGTTTTCCAGGCAGCTCAGATCATCCCTCATCTTCAAGAGAACACTTCTGCAAATCTGTAATTTCTGGTGTTAAGATGTTCCAAGCTGGTACAGTATTTCAGATGTCAGTGTATGAATTGTAAATAATGCTTGGGACTGCTGGGCATGCTGTTACTTGGGTGGGTGCCTCCACAAACATACTCTGTAGCTGTGCATGGTGAAGTTCTTAGGAAAAATTAAACTGTTGGCATAATCAAAATAGTTGCATTAGCTAGTCAAATGGAGAGAAGTTGTCCTGTTCTATTTTTGCCAGACTGCCTTTAAGTTAAAAAAGCAGTAACTTCTGGAGATGTTTTTTAAGACCTTCTGCATAAGGGTATGCAATCCACAAGAAACTACATGCATGATCTAGCATATTTAAATCTCAACAGCAGTTAAATGAGCACCAGGACAATGCCCAGACATGAAGTTTTCAAACTAATGAGTGCCTTAGCAGGCAAGTGGATTTCTATTTGAGGCTGTTGTGTGTTTGAACTTCATAACATTTAATTCTTGCTGTAACTGCAAACAGGAATGAAAACTCAGGTGTGAAATGAAATAATTGTGGCACCATTATTTGAATATAGACATGGGTTTAATATTTGGATGAGACAGATTGTTGGGTTTTGGTTTAAGGTGGTTAAGCTTTTGTGTTAGTGATTGAGAGAAATGGAGGCATTTTGAATTGCGTGCAGTGGAATGGTAAAATGATGAAATTGGGCCTTGAAAGATGTGTTGCAAAAGTTAGCAGTGAGCTTGCTTTGACATAATATTTGCCATCGGTGTAGGATTGAGATTAAACTGTCCGTTTAAGCTCTGAAGCACTGAGCTTTTGCGTACCTGAAATTTAAACTGGTTAAAACTGTGCTATTTTGTGAACTACAGAAGGGCAAAGGAAAGCTATACTGGAGGCTTGTTTCAGAAGTTAAATGACTGTCTGGAAAAATAATGAGAGGAGCAAGGAGGATCGTGCCTCTGTGGATTTACACCAGTGAGAATTTACAGGCACGTATGACATACAAGTAAATGTATGTGGACCAAACTTTCAAAACCTCTGAACTGCCACTTAATGCCAGGACAACACTGTGGCCTTTTTTGAAGTGTTTTTTACTCTAGAGCTGACATCTTTTTAAAAAATTGGTATGGAAACAAAACTTGTAAACCAATCTTATTTTAGTGAGAGCTAATTGAGAATAGATTAAATAATTTGAAGGCTAAGTACTGCTGAAATCACTGCTGTTTCTGTAGTGCTGTCTGTATTTTGTTATTGTAGGTTGAGTGACGAACAATGAGTCGTAAAAGGGAGAAAACCCCGTGTCTAAAATGTCTTGTACAAACAGTTATTTAAGAGCTAGGGGAGAAAGATAAATAGTGCAGGATTTTTAAACAGTTTTCCTAATTGCACTGCTAAGCACTGTTAGTAATTAGCTGTTTTCTTGACATCGAATGTCACAGCGATTTGAGTACATTTAACATTTGAGATTTGTATTTCTATCGGGTATAGATGAGTGTTTCACTCATGTTTGTCTGGTGTGTGTTAACAGCTACGTTTTGGGTTGGATTTTTCTGAGCTGTTTGGCTCATTCTTTTGTCACCTTTTTTGCAAGTAAAGCATGTGGTTTGGGGAAGAGCAAAACTCAAAGCTTGAATTCTTCTATTTCCTGTAGGTTCAGGTGCAAGTCCATCCTAAACTTTCCTCTACTGAAGATGCATTACAGTATGTGGAGGAGTTAATTCTCCAGTTGTTAAGTATGTTGTGTCAAGCCCAACCAAGAAGTTTTCTGGATGTAGAGGTATAGAGAATAATTATTACAAATCTGTAATAATTTGAACTGTTACATGAAAAGTTAATATAGTAATCATTTCACAACGTAAAAAGAAAAGCAGTAATTATGTATCTTTATATAGCAGAATCTTTCACATAAACCCTGCTGAGTTACCTGATAACTGATTTTCCTATCAATTGAATTTGTTGTTCAATGCACAGTAAAACTATCTCTGAACTGTATTGCTGTATAATAGATGGACGAGTGTAACTTGTGTACATAAAGCTGACTGGTTCCTTTCAAAAGACCTTTTTTCCCCCGCTGATACTGTGTGCAAACTATAGCTGCTTAGTTTGAGGCTCTGTGCTGCTTTCTCAGCATGATGATTTAGGCTGATATACCCCTCACCGTTCCGGAAATTTGAACAAAAATAGTTCAGTCACTTTCTCAGAATAAGTTGAGGAACACTTCTTTCCTCTATATAGAAACCTCTTCTCTTACAGTTGCCTTTTCAAAGATCTACAACCTCTGTTGCTCAGAAAAGCAGCTTGATGTTTGAGAAGAGGGCTTGATCTGAGAAGGAATTTCTCTGTCCAAGAAACAAATTTGTTAAGCTAAAAGAGTTAAGCTTCTAAGCCCATGAGTATCTTGGTAGCCCTTTGTGCTTAACCATGATTGGAAGACTTTGGTGCCAAGCTGCAGACTCTATATGCAGTGTGCCTGTTGGTTTCGAGTACTCAGGGGCTATGCCTGTGCTGGGTTAGGTAACAAAACAAGATGCAATTTCCTCATGTTTTGAAGAAAGTGGACTAATGGCAAAAAAAAAAAAAAAACCAAACCCCAAAACCTCTTAAAAAAAAAAAAAAAAGACTAGCTGTTTCTGAGCTCAAGATTCATGAATTTCATCCTTCCTCTTCTCTTGAACACTGGCACCTCTAATGGTGTTCCAGTGTCCCCTTTAATGGCTGGCCTACTTTGCAACATCCTTCTGGTTTGGCGGCTCAAGAGACAAGAGATTTGTGTAAGATTGTTTAATGCTGTGTTTTAAACAATGCTAACAAAAAACTTGACACACAGCGTTGCATTATGAGTCTTACGGCTGTGAAGTCAGGATGAGAAATGCAAGAATTAGAGATGATCAAGCAACCTCAATTTACCCCCTTTGTGTTTAAGCATAATTATACTGTCTTTAATTATATGTTCATACACATTTATTTTTTCCCCAGGACATCTTTGTTGTTCAATCAGCAGGCTGGACTATGTTAGGGGAGTGAATTTGTATTAGACAGTGAATGAGATTATTTTTTTTTTTTTCCCCCCTTGGTACGACCTTTGCTTTCCTTTTGCAGAAATGTTATGATGAGGGGAGAAAAGAAAAGCCTGTACTTCGGAAAGTTGGGTGCCACCTTTATAGAATTGTATTCTGTCCCAGTTTTTTGTCAGAAAGTTGTTTGTGTACTTTGTCCCGTACCAGCTCTTTGTAAGTGGTCATTAACTTCATCTTCCTCATTTCATGGTTGCTCAAACGGGGGTCATATTTACGTAAGTGAGCACTTGCAACCGAAACAGTCAGTTGGAACTGTGGTCTGAAAAAATAAAATGTGAAGTTGTCCGAGAAATTAGATTTCTGGCATCTCGGAACACCAGGGCAACCAAAAACAGTGAAGCTTTTGAATCTCCAGAGACCTGTATGTGAGTTCCAGCAAGAGAGTTGTTCAGTGCATGAAAGAGTGGAGGTGTCCTCAGACACCCTGACTGCTGGCAGGAGTAAATAAACTGGGGCATATATGGTCCAACTGTGGACTATGAAACTGTTTTAAAATATGTGGGTGCTGTTGGACATTCTCTTTTCCTATTATGTTCATTGCTATCATCAGAGCAGTTTGAATGTGTACAATGTGGACCATGTGCTGATCAATGAAGGTGAAACAGAAAACTTGTATCTCCTTCAGTGACCATTCTGTACAGGGAATGAAGTGTTAGGATAAAATGTAGTCATGTATTTAAATGCTGAATTACCAGCCATGTGCACAAGGGGAATAAATTGTGCCTGCAATGTCAACTTAATTCTGGCATTTCTCAAATTTTGAGCACTAGATTAGTCTATGATAATGATATTCTGATAACAGCCTTATGAATGTAGTGAGCAGCATGTACGAAAATGGTAAAATTTAGACGTTGTACAAGCTTTTATAGTTGAAATATGAACATTAGCAAACTTTCCTTTGTTAAGTAATGGAAAGCGATTTGATGATCTAGTAATACTGCTAAGCTCATTCAGATTGTGCATTTACCCTTTAGTCCTGTTTTTTTTTTTTTAAGGATCGTGTTCAAAAAAGTTTTCCCCATCCTATTGATAAGTGGGCAATAGCTGATGCTCAGTCTGCTATTGAGAAGAGGAAACGAAGAAATCCGTTATCTCTCCCAGTAGAAAAAATCCATCCCTTATTAAAGGTAAGCAGTGATGTAATCTTGCTTTTAGAATGTAATTAGAAGTTTACACCTTTGTTTCATGTAATGTCATATGCTGCCTGAAGTGTAAACAAAAAGGATTAAGCATATCTGTGTTTGTTACCTAGTTTTAAGTGTTCCAGTTTAGTTACTTGCATATATTTCTTTTTCACTTAAAAATTAGTTAATTCTCTCTTGGACAAAAAAAACCAAGAACTTGATTTCTATGAATATGATTGCTCTTGTTTCCTTTTGCATGACTAAGAAAACACTCAAGAAAACTACTGGAAATAGCCCTAAATGTTTAAGTGACATTTTTAGCATAGTCATTGGCTGTTGTCACTTCCACAGTTAATAGAGCAGCATCTACAAAGACACTGTTTCTTCTCTAGGCCTACAGACTGCCGTTTTTCTATTGCTAAAATAAACTGTGGATATGTGGTGAATGTTTATTGAGTAGGGTCGTAAACTTACTGGTTTTAGTTGTAACCTGTGGTGTGTATTTCATCGACTTAGTAACAATGGAATGCTTTTTTTTTTTTTTTCTTTCAGGAAGTTCTAGGCTACAAAATTGACCACCAAGTGTCTGTTTACATAGTGGCAGTATTGGAATACATTTCTGCAGACATCTTAAAATTGGTTGGGAATTACGTGCGGAATATAAGACATTATGAGATTACAAAACAAGATATTAAAGTGGCAATGTGTGCTGATAAGGTAAGCCTATCTCTTGTTTCTCATGTTAACAGGAAGTTTTAGTTAGTTTTGAGAGGACATTGTCTATTCCTCATTGAGTATATGGAGTGTTGTACCTTTCAAAGAAGAAACTACTGCTATAAAATAAGGTTCCAGGAATAGAGCAAAGCTACCAAACAGCTAATTAATCTTACAGAGCTGTTGCTTGTGCTTATTTAAGTCTCCCTTCCTTTTGATATCACTTGCCTAATCTTAGCAATGTGTGAATGCTTTAAAAATAATTGTGAAGCAGCACTGCCTTAAAAATTTAACGTTCCTAAGCTGTAATAGTGGAGCCTTATTTTGTAGCTTGAAAAAAGAAGGCTGAAATTAAGCTTGGGTGTTCTCCCAAAATAAATAAGACTATATTGCGTGGAAAAAGTCGCATTTTGATGGTCCAGCATTTTAAAACAAAAAACCATCCTGCATTAGCATCTCAGCCTAATCCTCCTTAACAGTCTGTATTTTTATCTGCAGGTAGTCTTTCTTGTAGCTTCAGAAGATTAATTAGGTTCAGACAGGAACCACCTCTCTTTCCAGCAGTGAATAGAGCAAGGTCCCCTGTCTGTCTTTCAGGTGCCTTTGCACTCTAGCTTCTGTGGCCACCTTATTAGCATCTCAAGTTTTCCATTGTTTAAAAAACAAAGTTTGAAGTTAATCCTTTAAGGTGTGGGACTTAAGAATCTAATCTTGCTGAAGTTTAGGGATTTTCAGATTTATCACTTTTCAGTATTTTTGTCTTGGTCTGTGTTAATATCTTCAGTTGGGATCGTCTCTGTGCTTCAATGAATGCCTTTGTCTTGTTCCTGCTTGCTTTTTCTTCATCTTACTTTCTTCACCTTTCTTTACTCTCTCAAGATACGTGGTGAGGTCTTGAAGAGTCAAGTACTTCTGAGTCAAGACAGTAGTCTTGGTCAGTCTTGCTTTTGGGCATGTCTGCCTGGGTCATTAGGGCAGGGTTTGAAAGTGTGTGTTTCAGTACTTGACATAGAATAGTAACAGGAACAAGTGCTGTTGCTGCGTGCTTCTTTCTATCCTAGGAAAGGTGGTGAGCCGAAGAGCCATGAAGAAGTTGATTTAGGAACTTGCATTACATTGCATTGGAGGAACTGTTTGATATGTACACAGAAGAAACTTTTGAAAGGCTCTAAAGCAGGCCTGTTGGTTTACTACCTCAGCAGAACAAGCCACTGAAAGGTGCTCCCAAGGTGTTTTCTTTCGAGTTGCATCAAGAAACTTCGTAGTATATTATGTTCATACCCATAATGTGTTCTGCTTGGGTTTATTTTTTGAAACAAAACAACCAGAATAGTTTCTTGGCCCTGTGTGCTATTTTTTTCTCAAGCACTTTCACACTTGCTTTTGTGCCATCTATCTGGAAAACTTTGCCTTGTCTGCAAAAAATCAACTCCATTAAAACGCAGGCTGGTTTCCTTCTATCTACTAGTGCTTCTGATTGCTCTAAATTCAGTATCTGGGGTATAGTTACTCTTATTTGTTTCTGTGGATTTCACAGTGGTGAGAGATGCATATCGTGAATACAGCCTGGAATCTTCTAGCTCAGTTGTGTACTAGAACTGCATCCATGACAAATGTTACAAATGTTGGGGCCTCCTTGAATACCTGCATTATTTAATGTAATTTCCTGCAGTAGTGACCCTATAATGTCGCATTCCCATAATTAGTTAGGATTCTTCTTATAACCCAAGTTCCATGTACATTCACTGGCTTTAAAAGATGAATCACCTTCTGGTTTTAGAGTTTCAGAAGTCAGTCTTAATGCAAAATGTCCATTGTTCTGCTTTCAGAGAAGCTTAAGACCAGGGTGTGTAGCAGGGACCTTTGATTCACTAGGAGAAAGAACCTGCTGTGTGCCCATTTCCCTCCCCACTAGACCTGTATATTTTTGAGGAGTGTTAGGACAAGACTGAGTGAAGAATGACTGCTCTAGGTAGGTGTGTTTGTTTCTCCACTATTCAAGTCTGAAGAACCTACCAGACAGTCTCTTGAACTTATAGATCCCCAAGTATTCTCTTGCAGAATAGTTCATTTGTCTACTATCAGTAGTCAACAGCTTGGTTAACTGACATGTCTTCTGGAGTCATGCCTGTAACATGCTTTAAAGAAAGACGACCTGTACTGTAAATACAAGAGTAAATGTCACGTTTGTTGTGGCTTGTTTAGAAGTTTAATTCTTGATCTCCAGTTCTGTAATTATTTTGAAAAAAACACTTTTTTAATTCTGTTTTCTGCCATTTAAAAACTCTAGTTCATGTTTAATGTGTTAGCCTTCCCTCCTGTGGTTCTCAGAGGAGTATTTACAGCTTTGATCCTGCAGTCTTTTCCTCAGTCTTTCCAGTGATTGACAGCAGTCATGTCAGTCTCTACAGTAACAGGCATAGGTTGCCGTGGCTTCACCTCCATCTGTTCAGAAGGGAGGCTGGCAAGCAGCACTTAAGTTCTCGTTTATTTTGAAGTTCACATATATTGTTTGATACACTTTGTGACTTCCTGGAAGGGGTGAGGCTCTGGGCAGGAGGTTTGTTTATAAATACCGTCCCATCTGTCTATCCCGGGACAAAGTCATCTGGTATGTTGAACTACATCTTATGCTGGTTTGTTGTTAAGATTTGCTACATCATTGTAGATTGTTTGTGGAACCTTTTTAGGTTTTCTTTCTGCTGAAGATACTTCAAATTAGGATGCCTTTTACTAATTTGCAGTCAACTTAGTTTACCTTTAAGACGTTCTTTGAGTATTATGGAAACAAGCCAAAGTGTGATTTCTGTCTGCGACTTGCTAAGTCATTGTAATGACTCCTGGCTCAGATACCATGTTTGGAAGAAGTGTTCAGTGATCCACTTGCCTTGAGAAGTTTGAATTATTAATTTCTTTTGTTCGGTAAGCCTTGCTTGGGTATGAATTGGGACCTCTCGTAGCCAGAGTTTTTAGAGGTCCTTTTGTCTGTGCAGTTCTGCAGTGTGACTGTCACCTTTCCTGAAGCTGGTGCCCTTCCTCAAGGGTCTGTTTTAACATGAGAACTCGGGAGTTAAGGACAGAAACCAGGCTGTGTACAGTGTATGGGCAGGCCAGTATTCATTGCAGATAGATTACAGGGTTCTGAGCACAATCATGGGTGACCTGTTGAAGCTGAAGCTGCAAAGCCAAAATCCACACACTTTTTGATTTCAGATAATATAGTATCTTCAGAACTTAGATTATGCACAGCTAATTCAGAGTAGTAGAATACAGCTAAATGCGTCTATATACTTCATAGACCTTTTAAAATTGTAATTGATTTTAGAACCACATTCTTGGAGAGATGCCTGGGTTGGTCTAAATGACTGGGAATTCTTCAGAAATCGCCACTGCAAATAATGACTTGCAAATTCATAGCAATGAATATTGCTTTTGTAATGCTCAGCCAATTGCAGAATGAAATACATAAATCTTATCACTGATCAGCCTGATTTCATGGGAATAATGGATTTCCTTTACTGGTAATTTACTGGTAGATCTTGAAAAGAAGTTCTCACTTGTGAGTTTCCCCCTCTTTGCTACCTAGGTATTAATGGATATGTTCCATCAAGATGTAGAAGATTTAAGTGCACTAACTTTATCTGATGAGGAACCCTCCAACTCAGGGGAGCAAACCTATTATGACCTAGTGAAGTCATTTATGGCAGAAGTTCGACAATATATAAGGGAACTAAATCTCATTATCAGAGTTTTTAGAGAGCCATATGCCTCCAACTCCAAGCTATTTTCATCTCATGTAAGTATTGTACAAACCACAAACAAAAAAACCCCTACTGTAATATCTATAAATCTAGATGAACACTTCTAGAACTTAACTATTGACTAGTTTAACATATGAATAGCAGAGGAAGCACTTGTCTCGAGTTCTGAAATGGAAATAGTTAAAGGAGCACTTGTGGGTAAGCAGGGACTTTGTAGAGCTGTGGAAGAAACCACCCAATTTACTATATTCACTTGCAGGCACACTTAAATTCACTGTAACTTAAGATTTGTCACTATTCTTCTTTGCCATGTTTGAATCATTGTAAATTTTTATATATTTATACATATATATAACAATTATTTTAAAAATCTATGATCTTATATAAATTATACAGAAACTATATAATAAAATATATTATAAAATCTTGTTCTATTTAAGGAACTGCTTGACTTTCATATCATAACAGAGTGGCTTTGCACATAACATTCTTCCTTTTAGAATTGTGTCCACTTCTGTGTTGATTTTTGTCTGGTTCTGTTGCTTTTTGAAGGATGTGGAAAATATATTTAGTCGTATATCAGACATTCATGAACTTAGTGTGAAGTTATTGGGTCATATAGAAGACACGGTTGAAATGACAGATGAAGGTAGTCCTCATCCACTAGTAGGCAGCTGTTTTGAAGACATGGCAGAGGTAAGAAAATACTTGGGTTTTGGTTTTTTTTTTGCTATTTGTGTGTATTTTAATGACTTGCACTTAGATGCTAAATGCATCTCTGTTCTAGCTGCCTTTGTTTAGGTTGAGATCTCTTCTTCCAGCCCCACCATGATGAACAGACTGCCCATTTTTGAGAATGCTTTTACCTTTTTAGTCTCTAAACCTTAGTTTTTATAGGGCTGTTTAAACTTCAGAGAGCATTGGCGGTAGGGGCAACCAAAAACAAACAAAACACCTGTGACTAGACTTCGACAGAAATGGAGGTATCATGTAAATCAGCTGTAGATCAGAATTGCTGTGGAAAGACAAAGTGGAACACGGGCTTCTTTGCCAACAGGCTGGCTAAGCTGGTGAAGGAAGGCTTTTGAACTAGGCTTGTTAGTGGATGGAGACCAGAGCTTGCAGATTGAAGAACCGAGAGGAGAAGGGGATGCACACAATGGAAAGCATGACAACAAAGGCTCTTGCACTTTCCTCCTGAGAAGGTGGGATGACCAAAGGCTCATCTGAAGTGTCTGTTTTCCCAGGGTGCATGAGCTCATGTACAGATCAGAGGATCTGGGAGTCTGTGCACTGTTGTAGAGCTGTCATGTGACTGGAGTTAGCAACATGGCTGGAAGGGTTGCATGATGGAGAGCTGTTCGAACGAATACCAGCACTCAAGAAGGACAGGAGGCTTAACAAAAGATGAGCTCATATACATGGAGCTCTGTTACGAAATGAATGATGAGCTGCTTGAATGCTTAAGGATCAGGATCAGAGGAAGAGGCCACCAAAGGGCATGTTGTGGTCGAGCTTCTCCTGCAAAGACTGCCCAATTGACAAGTGGCCAAAACCACCTCTAAACAAGTGGGAGGTGTCTTATCACAGGCCCTGGTTCTCTTGGGATAATAACCTTCCTGACATCTGCTGGGTGGACAACTTACTGTGGTTCAAGTAATCCAGAAGACTTCTGGAGGGCACTGGGGACAGTTTTTTGTGACACGTGCTGATGGGCCAAATAAGAAGGGTGCTGCACTTGACCTCTTCCTCATGAACAAGGAAGAACTGGCAGGAACATCATAGCTAATGGCAGGCTTGGCCGCCAGTGCTAGAGATGGTAGAGTTTAAGGTCCTGAGAAAAGTGCAGGAGGTAAGCATACTGAAGACCCTGGGCTTTGGGAGAGTAGACTTAGCTTGTTCGGGAAACTGGGAGGCAGGATCACATTGGTGGCTGCCTTGAGGGTGGAAAGGGCTCAGGAGAGCTGGTTTCTTTTCAAAGGCAGTGTGTTCAAAGCACAAGGAATATGCCTTCCCAGTCCTTAAGAAAAAGGGTAGGTGTGTCAGGAGGCAAGGACGAGCACAGTTTGGAATTTCCTGTTTAACCAAACTCTGGCTCCTCACTACAAGAAAGGCATTGAGGTGCTGGACTGTATCCAAAGAAAAGGAACGAAGCTGGTGAAGGGTCTAGAGCACAAGTCCTGTGAGGAGTGGCTGAGGGAACTGGGGTTGTTTAGTCTGGAGAAAGGGAGGCTGAGTGGAGACCTTATCACTCTCTACAACCACCTGAAAGGTTGTAGAGAGGTGGATGTTAGTCTCTTCTCCCAAGTAACGAGCAATAGGACAAGAGGAGGTGGCCTCAGGTTGCACCAGTGAAGGTTTAGATTGGGTATTAGGAAAAATTTCTTCACTGAGAGGGTTATCAAGCACTGGAACAGTCTGCCCAGGGAAGTAGCTGAGTCACTATTCCTGGAGATATTTAAAAGATGTGTAGACATGGTGCTTAGGGATGTGGTTTAGTGGTGGACTTGGCAGTGTTAGGTTGATGGTTGGACTCAATGATCCTAAGGGTCTTTTCCAACCTAAATGATTCTATGATTCAAAAAGAAACAGATTTCCCAGGAGGAATGTAGAAGCATTGTCTAGGCAGGTGGAAATGGTATTAAGAGAGCTGTAGCTCAGCTAGAGTTAAAGTTGTTGAGGAATGTGAAGCAAAGCAAGAAGGGCTTGTATAGGTAAAATAGCATGAAAAGATGATGTTAGAAAATGAGGGCATCTTGCTCATGAGGTGAAAGACCCTGTGCTGGAGGACATGGAATGGACTGAGGTACTCAAGTCTCCTTTGCTTGGTCTTTACTGGCAAGATGTGCTTCTAGGTTTCCCAGTTAGGCCTGCTATCAAAGACTGAGGGATAGAGGTGAAAGTCAAAGACCAAGTTAGGGACTGTTGATCTAAGGTGGATATATGCAAGTCTGTGGGACAGGACAGGATGCTGAGGCAGCTGGCTGATGTCATTGCAAGGCCACTCTAGAATTCTTGAAATTTAGTAGTGAGTTGTGGAGGTCTCCAGTGACTGGAGATAAACTGTTATGCCCAATCTCAAAAGACTGATGAGGAGGATCCTGGAAACTAGAAACTGGTCAGCCTCTCAGTCCTTGAGAAGATTAGCAAATCTTTCTGCAATTCACATCCATCCATGTGAAGGACTAGAAGGTGACTGGCAACAGTCAGCACAGATTTCTAAAGGACAAACTGTACCTGACCAATTTGACTGCTTTCTAGGAGGAGATGGCTGGCTCCATGGACAAAGGGAAGAGCAGTTAATATCCCTCATCTGAACTTAAGGCCTTTAGCAGAGTCTTCTCTCACAGTGTCCTTATAGTCAGCTTTGTGAGATGTAGACTAGCTATTTGAGTTATAGAGTGGGTGGGAAATTGGCAGGACAGGCAGGCTTGAAGGACTCTCATCAGCAATACAAAGTTCATCTGGTGGCCAATGGTTAGTGGCATTCCTCATGTTTGATACTGGGACTGATACTGTTTGATGTCTATATTAGTGTTGTGGGAGAAGGTCTGCCTCATCAAGTTGGTAGGTGATGCCAAATTGTGGGGAGACACAGGAGGACAGAGCTACTCTTGGGGGACCTGACAGGCTGGAGAAGTGGACCTACAGGAACCTCATAGAGCTGAGTAAAGGCTAACATGAAGTTCTGCACCTAGGACCAAACAACTCCATGCAGTGGTCCAGCTGCCTGGCTGAGGAACAGTACTGCTCAGCAGGGCTTTTGGAGATCCTCAGGAACTGGCAGTGAAGGCTAACTGTCTACTGGGTTATTATTAGGAAAAGTGTAGCTGGCAGGTTGAATGATCGTTTGTGTGTAGCACTTGAGACCACATCTGGCATATTGTGTCTGGTTTTGGTCTTCCTAGTACAAGATATGCTTATACCTGAGGGTTGCCATGATGATTAAGGAGTTGAGGCCCATGATATACAAAGAGGGTTAAGAGTGCTGGGTTTATTGAGTCTTAAAAAAGAGAAGTCTGAGGGAGGAGAACTTACTGCTATCTTCAGTTGCCTGAAGGGAGGGTGTAGAAAAGACTGAGGCAGGCTCTTACTGGGGGTTCACAGTAAAGAACTGTGAGGTGAGGTGGGAGAGAGCATGCAAATGGTAAAGAGGGTAATCCTCATTAGCTACCGGGGGGAAAAAAATCTGCAAGGAGAACAATTGAACATTTGAATAGGCTGCCCAGAGAGGTTTTGGTGCCTCTGTTCATAGAGGTACTCAGAACTCAGCTGGTTGAGACCCTGAACAACCTCAGCTAGCTTTGACGCTGGATCTGGCTTTGGCCCTGAGGTGGGCCCTGCTTCAAAGCGGACATTGCACCAGTTGACCTCCAGAGATGTCTTCCAGACTGAATTACTCCATGAGGCTGTTTGGAAAAAGCATGCAGAAAAGTCTCTCATGTAGCATATGTATTTTCTCCAAGAAATACGAAGTTTAGGTATTAAATCAGTTTTGTAAGATTATTCTGTATTTCTTCTTAGGAACTAGCATTTGATCCATACGAATCGTATGCACAAGATATTTTGCGACCTGGTTTTCATGATCATTTTCTAAGTCAATTATCAAAGCCAGGAGCAGCATTGTATTTACAGGTAACTTTCTTTTAAGTAAGCCATATTATTGATATTTTAATTACATTATATTGTTGCTTCAATATACTTATTGTTTTAAGACTGAAACTTATTTTGTTTCTAGTCAATAGGTGAAGGCTTTAAGGAAGCTGTTCAGTATGTTCTACCCCGGCTGCTCCTTGCCCCTGTTTACCACTGTCTTCATTACTTTGAACTGCTAAAAGTAAGAACATTGTGCCAACCTGATGCTTGTTTCTCGTTTGGGGCTTCTCTCCACCCCCTCCCTTCCCCCCCAATTCTCAGTGTTGGATACCAGAGCTTTGTGTGCTTGGTTAGGTGTAAAACTTACTACTAGAATGAGTAATAAAACTGTTACAGTGGAAGCAAAGCAGGTTGTATGCTCTGGTACGTGCTATAACTAACTGAGTATCATCTTGTAATTTCATGGAAGTTCTACAGCAGTTAATGATTTGTGTTGAATAATCAAGTTACTCTTAATTTAGAAAGCAATAAACATCTAGGTACTCATTCTTGAAGTGATTGTTTCAACAGTGGTAAGTGATAATGGCAAATGGCTGTATTACAGAAAATGTTCAAGGCTTTCTCAAGCTGTTACTTTGTAAATTTAAAATCACAGTAAGATTTCCCTTCAGACTTCATTTTATTTTCATTAAAGCTTGAAGTGTTCTTGCAGTGCACATCCCATGGTGGTTGTAAAGGTGATATCCTTCCTTCAAAGGGAAGGCTTGGTTGATATATACACTTCTTGGGCTTTTTGTAATGAGACCTCACATTGGTAGTGTAACAGACTCTTAACATACACATGTAAAGAAAATTGCTATGGAATGTTTTTCTGGGGCATTTATCAGTTAGCATTGAATAATAATCTTTGAGTGGAGAGCATTTTGAGAAAACTTTCAAGTAGAATCTTCATTTGGACTTAATGGAAACTCATAAGGGATACAATGTTCCAAACTTGATTACCTGGGGAAAT
Source organism: Sagittarius serpentarius (assembly GCA_034782735.1). Taxonomy (NCBI): domain Eukaryota; kingdom Metazoa; phylum Chordata; class Aves; order Accipitriformes; family Sagittariidae; genus Sagittarius; species Sagittarius serpentarius. The sequence continues at coordinate 31,412,557 of JAVKLA010000014.1, read as the reverse complement.
TTGGATCAGGTGTAAAAAAAAACCAAAAAACTCTGCTGTTTTGAAGAAATCTGAGTGTGTTTTTCTTTAATGTTTGGTTTTCTTGGGATAACCCTGTAGTTAGGTCATCTTTGAGCCTGTGTCTACAATTTTAACACCATTTTTACTCATTTAGATCTACACGTACAGCTTTGGCACGTAGCTCATCTTGTATAACATGCTTTTTTTGAATTTTGAAATGTATGCTTGATCTGTTTATCTAGCTCATGGGTTTGGTCTGACTTTTCAGACATCTTTAACATATTAAGCATTTCCTTTCATGACAGTCTATTGGAAGGGAGGTATGGTGCAGCTTGTCTGTATTTTGTATGATAAAGACCTGCACAGACATAAGGTTTCTCTGCTCATGCTTTTATCACACAGTCTCGAAATGCAGTGCCTAGTGACTTTGCATATTTGGCATGTGAACATGGTATTGTCTTACGTAATAGACAAAGCACGGAGGATTAACGTCGTCTGACACACTGGCATGCTGTGTTGCTTCTTGCCATTCGTAATTTTAGCGGGGGAAAGAGAGCATGTGTGCTTACGGAAACAGGGAGCAGCTCACATTTGCCTTTTTTAGGGCAAACTGGAGTCTAAGCTAAGCCCACCTCCAGAAGGTTGTCAATCTTTTTGCAGCTCCTGACCATGCTGTATGTAAAGTTCTTGTCTTTTCTTATTCGTGCTCTACACATACACCCTCCACCCTGTGTAAATCTGATATGCAGAACAAAATGCAACCCAGCAATATGATAACCATCCAGGCTTTCTTCTCACTGTGTTGCTCATCTCACATTTTAGTGAGACACCTGTCACTGTGGTCTGTCAGATTTGATACACGTTAATAGGCAGTGATGGGTAATAAGAGCACATGAAGAGAGAGATACTAGCTCTCATGGCAGTAGCTCCATCTGTCAATTAGTACATGTGCACACAGCATATGAATCCCTCCCTCAAGTTGTCTCTGCTTGCAGTAACATTTTCTTTTTTATATCTGAAATCTTCAAACAGATTCCAGCTTGATTATACTTAAAAATGGCCTGATGGAAGGGTATTTGCTACGGAAGGGTATTGATGGAATTATTTAGCCATATAATCCTGACAATTTCACTGATGCAAGGTTGTATTGAATTCTTTTGTATGGTAAGAGACCTGATTTAGTGATTGCAGGCATATCTATGAGTAATCAAGTTAAAAATGCTACAAAAATGGATCTCTTGGTATGAAGAGACAAAATGTTGGCAAAGTAGTATGGGGAAAAACCCTTTTATTTCTCTTGAATATAGATATACTTAAGGATAAAGGGGCTAGCGTTTTTCTTTGAGCTATGTTGTGTAATCTTGCATGCTTTGAAGTTACCTATTTAAAATGCATCTCAAAGTTACCTTCTAACTATGCAGACTACAAAAAAAGTAAATTTCTGTCCGCTGATGGTTATCCTATTTAGAAAGCAAAGCCGTTCTGAAGTTTGGCAGGGCACCAGGAACACACAAACACATATTCTATTTTTAGCTGAAGCTCCTTGCTGTAACTTTGTTGGAAAATTAGCATATGACTAAGGGCTGTGTTTTCCTTCAACCAGCATGAAAGTCTCCAAACTTCTATATAAGAAACTTAACTGTACAAAATAGCAGCTTCATATGAGACAGTGCTTTTCTGCAGATTTGCAGAATGGGCTTTTCTGAATCACAGAATCATAGAATTCTGTGAATAGAAATGTGGACTTTTAAGTGAAAGGTAGGGTGGTACAAATATTGCAGTTATTTATGGCCTTGAGTAATTGAAGACAGACGTTTATAAGACTTTTAAATTGAATTGGGCACTGTTTCAGATGCTGTAAATTTTGTGCATGTCTGCTACTCTTTCATTTCTTTGGGTAAATAGAAAATTACTTTAAAATTCCTTTTTTCCCAAATAGGAATGGCTAAAAGCATATATAAATTTTGCTTAGATAAAATGATATGTTCTGGAAAACAGGAGAGCTAGATAGATTTGATTTTAATTTTTTTTTTTTAAACCAACTGCAGACTTGGCTCCCTTGGCTTATGAATGGAAACTTCTTGTCTCTTTGCAAATGTTTTTTAGTTGGAATTCTATCTATCATGATCTTAAATTCTCAGGATGCTTTCATTTCACAACAGCGTCTAGTGTGTTTTATTTATTTTTTCAAACTTTGTTCTTAGATGATAAATAACTTGCCAGTCTTTAGTGACTGGCAGTTCAGCTCAAGTAGAAATACTCTTCAGTTGAACTTTTTTTGTCTTCCTCTTTCACTATGCTAATGTAACTTTAAAAAAGTATTCTGGTTTGACAAGGTCTTCCAAGATAAGAAACCACCTTTTCCCAACCTGTTGGTATTGAATTTGTTACATGTTGCTGGAGAAGGCACAGGGTGGCGAAATGTTAGTAGTTCAGGACTAGAGTATCTTTCGGCTGATCCCGTAAGTCTCTTGCTGTGTGTGTTGTGTTGGGTAGCACATCCCAAACTATTCTGGGCTTTGACTTCACTTTGATTCTCAGCCTTGTTTCAGCCAGGCTCATGATCCAGAGTGTGACAAATATAATGAAGTTGATTTGCGATCCCGTCTGTAACTGGTGTAACCCAGCCCGGCATGGAGAGTCACTGAGTCCTAACTAGTTGAACTTTGGCAGTCTGCAAAGTTTTTACAGTATCTGCAATTATAGATCATTGTCTCAAAACACTGTCTGTGTTGCTTGTATTTGGTACAGGCACTGTAACTAACAGATTCTCTTGCTTTAATTGATGCTTAAAGTCTCATTCAATTAATACTAAAAACAAAAAATCACAGGTTCAGACTAGCTGTGAATTATTTTGAGAAAGTATTTACTTGGTGCTAGCAAAGGATTTTATTTTCAGAAATCACTTTTGTCTGGTGTGCTTCTTTCCAAACACAGTGACTTGTATGTACAATACTGTTTTGAAATAAAAATAAAAGCAGAAATATTACTGTTATACATGTATTTGTATGTGTAACTGCAGATGAGGATGACTTTTTTTTTTAACATCCACTGGAGATAATGTGCAATTTTATGTCTCTGTGACAGATGAAAGCCTATCTGCTGGAGGAAATGTAGCTTGACCAAACTGTTGCTAGTGTGCGATAAGGACTGCAAAGTGTATTTGAGTGTTTCTTGGGACAGAAAGCTGGGGGGATGTAAAAATTGGTCTCAAGTCTAAGAAGAGATTTCCTAGAATATGACAGTAGGTGAAAAATTTAAGCAACTTCTTCAGATGGTTAAGCTATGAAGACTTCCTTTACAACATGGCAGTTGCAATGTTACAGAAGTTGTGCCTTGTGGTAGACGTTGGAGGTGATACAGCCGGGTAAATGAGGTTCCGTATTTCTTTCTTGCTTGTGTGGTTTCACTGACATTTCTCTTGCTTTTCTCCTTTAAACGCTAGTGAGTTTATGCTTTGTCAGCTGTGTTTTTGGCAGCCAAAGGGAAGATGATAGGGGAAGATAAAACTTCGTCACACGTGTGTGTGCGTGCGCACTTTTTCCACAAACTTGGTTATTGTTAATCTAATTGGGCTCTCTGAGGTAACTCTTTAATTGAAAAAGTTATTCAGAATGTATTTAATTTTTTCTTTGTAGCTGTGGTACTCATTGATGGATTTCCTGTGTGTTTGTATCAGAGATGCATATATGTGCATGTGTATCACTTCATTTGTCAATGACTTATGTCATCCGTTATGGAGTTGTGATGGGGCTGTATGTTCTGTTGTACAGCTTTTGTTTCCTTTTACACAGGATGTATCTGGGCTTTTAAGAAGATGTCTCTTTCCAGGGCATTTTCTAATGAAAAGTAATTACCTTGGAGAGTATTTTTTTGCATTATCCTGCTAAAATTGCTTTTCTGCAAAAGCTTGATAAAATCTAATAAAAATAATAAATTCTTCCTTCCACTTTGCTTACTGTGCTCAGTGACACTTGAGCTGTGTTATTGTCAATCTGCTGCCAGACCAACAAATGCTGTACTTCGATCCCTTGTAGGCGGGAGTAGGATGGCACAGGGCCAGACTGCTCTTATCTAGATGATGCCCTCTTTGGGGAGTCAAATGAAGCACTAACTGAACTGCGACTTTTGACTTCACTTAACGTGTTTAACTGTAGGGTTCGAGAGTCCTGTTTTCTGATCCATTTTCTAGGAATACCTGCAGGGCAAATTCTCCCTGGTACTGTGGGAATTAAGAGAGCTGTACTGGGTCAGACTGTTTTCTGGGGCTGGTGATCTGTCCTGGTTTTCAAGGACTGCTGCTGATGTTGGTAGATAGCTCTGTGCGGCAGCTTATGCTGAACACCCAAGGCCAAGCTCTCATGAAAACAGATGAGTGTTACAGGAACTTGAACAAATTCTGATCCCCCACCCCCACCCCCCCCAAATAAAAGTTTTGACACAGTCCATCGAGAATTGAACGTTAGAAAGCTTATTGTAGCTGAGATTTTCAACTCTTGTAGGATGACGTTAGTTTTTGTGACTGTGGCAGTCATGATATTGTACCTGATACACTTGTATTGCTGTGTAGTCTTTTAATAGCAGTAGTGTATTTCCCTGCCCTCTTCTGCCTCTCTTCCTGCCACCTTCTGTATAAAAGGGAGATCCTTGGAGAGAGGTAGTGCTATGGTTGAGATTTTCATATACTTGATTTCCTCAATGGAAATGTTTCTGGATGTGGAGCTGTGGATTTAGTCCCACTACCAGCATGCTTTATCTGTTTGCTCTTATAGCAGTGGAGGTCTATGTTTTCTATCAATACTTTGATATCTTCAGTGGAAACCAATGGAAAGATGTAGGAAGTAACAAACACATATGAAATGACAAGCCGCATTCATGGTTTCTGTAGACCAAGTCTACAGATGGGATTCTACTTGTCGTCCTTCATTTCCTCTGCTGTTATTTCCTTAATTATCAGGGTTCCTTTTAAAATCAACAGGGTTCTACTGTTGCTTCCCAGAATGATCTCTGAAATCGTGCATTCATCTTACATAGTGTTGAAAAATTCATACATTTCTATCCAAACATAGAGGTGCCATCCACTTGAGCTTACGGCCTTGCAATCTTGGCTGGCAAAGATCAGACTTGAGTTGTGTCGAAGCAGTAAAAGTGGATTTTAATCCGCTTTGGAATTACAAAAGAGAAAGGGAAGATGTTTTCAAATTGAATTTGTCTTTACTATGATGGAAAATTTGGGGGAAGAAAATGGAAGACCTCAGTTACAAGTGTGGAAGCACATAGGTAAATATTCTGTGATATTTCAAATACTGATCTAACTAAATGTTACGAACTTAATTATGAATTTTAAATTTCTAATGTATTCCACAGGTCTGCTAATAATGATGAGACACACCAAAGTGACAGTAAGAAAGAAGAGAATTTCAGAGCATGAAGGCTCTGGAAGGATCTGTGTGAACTTGTACGTTTGTTGCAGAAAGGTAATGAATCTGCTGCGGAAGAGATATCGGCATATGCAAAAAAAAACCAACCCATATTTTTGAAGAATGCAGAGCAAATGGGTTTTCCATACTCTGAGAAGACAAGGCCTCCTGTAAACAAAGTAGCCATTTCCCTAGTAATGGAAACTGGGCATATAAAATGCATATATGGCAGCTACTAGCCTACAAAAAGTCTGAATGTTTAAGAAATGGTTTTGTGAGAACATCAAGGAACTTATTTGAAACCAAGACTTTGTTTTTGTATCTGTTCCTTGATGAAGGAAATGTTGATTGCGAAAGCTCAATGAGAATTGCTCACATACATGAATCCTTTCCCAGTTGCAGAAACTGAGGGCAAAAATACACTTCCTGCTGAGCAGACACCAGTTGAAATACCTAGCAGGCTGCTGTAGCCCTTGAGCAGACCTAATCTGAAATATGGTCTCCTGACAGGCTATATCCACTCATGGGAATGCGAGTGGCAAACTGACTACGTAAGAAACCTTTTATGGAAAACTTTGAACTGTTGAATCGGTGAAGCATCAACTGACAGACTTCTGTGTGGTGTATATTTCTGAATAGCTCTTCCTGATTTTTCCTCAGTGTCCATCCTGATTTCAAAAATGGCACTTAGTTCAGAGTAGTGTAATTTATTTCTGAAACAGATTTAATTTCATTCCACCTTTCCCCAAATAAGAGCATCCACATTGAGTAATCAGCGTAGCAATTCCTTAAATTCATGTGTTTCTTCAGTCCAAAAGGTTTCACTTTTGGGGGTTCAGGTGAAGTTTGATATACTTAAATTTTTCACATATCTTTGAGATCTATTCTAAGTCACATAGTCAAGCTGTGAAAGAACTGTGAAGCTTGTACTAAAAGTTGAAATGCTTCTTATTTTCCTCTGTTTCAGTGCTTTACTAGTACAGTATGCTTCCCAATGGGCTGACCATATTTTACATTATGTGAGTTAAAACTTAATGTGAAATAAATGATGAGGGCTTTTTAGCTTCTATGTCTTTTAAAATGTACTTCCAAGAGAAGCTGGAATCTTTCTGTAACTAATTATCGGATATCTGAGGTTTGATATCTGACAGGTTCATGTAAGTTTATGTGATTTAATGTAACTTCTTAAAATTTACCTGAGAAGGCATAGTTAAACTTTGAGTGGAGGAAAAAGATTTTACCATTACTTCAGTAATATATTAAATTCTATTCCACTCTTAATGCAAGTAACACTCCTGCTGTAATGTAAATCTAAATAAACAGTTATATAAATTTATGCATATTTTTACTGCACTGTGCTCAAGATTGTCTGAGTTTATATGAAAACAAAATGACTTTTGAAATTTCAATGCATTAAAGCTGTATATGTATGTCCAGGAGTACAGCACATGGAGTTTCCTTTAAGCTTTGAGTGTGAAGTGCCTTTTAGACTGCTAGCATTTTCCAGAAGTGTATCGTGTTCCCTGCAGTTGTCCCCATTTGCTGTTCCAGATGATTTCCTGATGCTTTCTAAAAATTTAAGTTTCTGGGTATGAGAGCACTTTTTTCCCAGGATACTGCTGCTTTGGGCAGAGGTTTTTTTGTCATTTGGAGGAACTGCAAAAAGTCAGAAAGAGTTCTTGGGCAGCCTAGTGCTATTGAGCCAGCTTCCAGGGTTGTTTTATGGCAAAGGGCCAGCAGACCTGCCCGCCTGCATTTGTCAGAGGAGAAACCCTGTTCATTTTTATTCTTGATCATAAAATAGCCTGTTTCAGGATTGCCTTTTGGTAGGTACCCCATTCTTAGAAACACGCTGAAGAAAATGATGAGGCATTAGAGTAGAACCTGGAGTAACTGGTGCCAGTGCACTTCAAGTTCTCGCAAACATTGCTTACGTAGCATTTCCCCACAGAGCAGATAGCTAGGTCACACTCCAGATGAGGCTTGCTTTACCAGCTATGCAAGTGTTTTGTTGCCTAGCTCTGGGCTTTAGGGTGTCTGAAGAAATTGCATACTTAGTTTTGAAGAGGTTTCTCTGAAGCAGCACTAGTTTGAGCTCATTGTCCTGAGTACTGCGGTGTGCAGCTTCTACTTGTAACATGGGACCACTTATGCACTAAACTTAGATTAATGTTTTGAGGGGCAGTAAGTAGTGTTAGCACCTACGATCAAATGATCTTGAGTCAAGCTTAAGTTAAGCAAATTCATTTGTGATTTCCCTGCCTCCTATATGCTCTTGTGTCTTTTGTGTATAGAAGCTGATTTGTGATCTCTCCTGCCAGATGAACCGGGGAACCTGCAGTTCACAAATTTATGTGGTTAGATTTAGAATAATCTTCGAGGAAGACAGAAGTCTAGATTGTGATGTAAGCCCTAAAGTACAAGATTTTTATATGCATCGTGACACCTACTAGTGTTGTTACATCTGCATATTCTCATCATAAGTATAAATGTATCTTCTGTCATTGACTCTCTAGATAGATGCTTCCCTGACAGCATAAGAGAAGGACTACCATAGTCTAGTTTTGCACTGCGTGAGGAGGATTTCTTTTGTGTCTGTTTGGAATTTCCTGGTTTTATAAATATGTAATCCTTGTGTTATGCAACAGGTAGAACAAAATACCTTGTCTTCCATTCCTTGATACCTCTTCAGAGCTTGCGGCCTAGAATGTAGAGTACTTTTTTTATTAAAAACTACCCTTAGCAGCCTTATTTTCCAAGTTTGTTTTCCTTGAATGGCCAGGATACTGCACCTATAGTATTGTGAATCATTGCAATCCTAATAAACCAATATTTTCTCATAAGAATATTAAAAACCACGACTATAATACCACTGATAATAAGAAATCTGCATCTCCTTCCCATAATACTACAGTATTCACAGGACATGTTAGTTTAAAAAAAAAAAAAAAGGCACACTTATATTTTTTAGCATCTACCTGATTCGTTCATTAGGGGGCACTGCACAACTATGGAAGAATCAGTGGGCTTTACAAAGGAACTTGGATGCATTTCCAGTGTTGCCATTTCACTTTCCATGAACTCCTCTTCCAAACTGTCTGGGGCCAGTGTAAGATGAAAGTCATTGCTGTAATTTAAGCTCAGTTTTGACTAAGACTGTTTTTGATAGCAGTTTATAGTAATTATACAGTGCTAGAATAAAAACTTTCAAATTCCTTTTCTGTGTGCAGAGAAGTGTCTTCATAGTAGTTTACAGCACTGTCTGATTTGCCATTTGTGTTGCGTTGTCTTAAGTGTATGACCATACTTCTACACGCTACCTTCTAAATATTAAACCTGGAGCTTAATTACACTCACTGGACTTTGATTTAGTTTGTATATGCACTTGGAGATATGGGTTACTTCCAGCGGGTCCTGATGGGGAAATGTTAGTCTTAAACAATTGCTTTCTCTCCAGCCCTGTATACAAACGTATTTTGCTTTTGGACATGGACTTTTCTGTGCTGAACACCAAATTTTTTGTAACTGGAGAGAAATTGCTGTACAAAGCATTTTGTAAACAACAGTGGAGCAGAATGCTTTGCATTAATGAATGTTAATCTGTACCAGTATGTTTCTGAAGAGAATATACAGGGAGTAGTTTTTTTCCAGTTGGTAAGATGCTACATTGAGAAAATTTCTGATGACTTTATAGGGGTTTATTTATCTGTTTGTTTGGTTTAGCACTCCCTTTATACATTTTAGCCTACATTTGCATGGGTTTCTTTTGAGATTCTTCCAAATTTCAAAAACTTTCTTCTTTTGGGATACGGGCCATTTTTGTTCTGCCTTATGCTGGGCACCATGCATCTGTGTTAGTCTGGAGCATTTAGGTTATATAGACAGTATTAAAAATAAGGAAATAATTTCATAAGCTTTGTTGCACGTTGAGCCCAGTTTTCATCGATTTTTGTCCTGTGTTTTACGTGCCTTTTCCTCCTTAGCCTGTCCCCTGTGGTACCCTTACAAGCAAATGGCAGAGTATTGTAGGATCTAATAAGGCTTGTTTTCAAGGAGACTAGGCTAAAACAATCTTGTTCATTGTTGAAGGGTAGCTACCCAGAGATGATAGGAAATCCAGCCAAACTCTTTTGATGGAAGTTGGCATAGAGGCAGTGCGCAAGACAAAGAGCCTCCTTTGAACCCTTGTGCAGGAAAGGTGCAAAATCTTAATGGTAGTTACGTGGTTTTTCTTAGCTTTTTTCCAGGGCTTCTGCCAGCGGTGTTGCACCTGCCTCATTTGTCCAAAATCCTCTCTAAACCTAGGTGATCTCCACAACTGAAGCAAAGGGAAGATGATACCTCTTTGTTAAATCCAGAGACCAGAGGAATATGACGAGGGTAGTCTGTTCCTTCTTGAAGTGGTGTATTCTCCCTGAGACCTTTTGGGAAGTAATGTCTGTTGTGGTGCATTGTCGGCCCTATTTCAGTGGTTGTCTCATGAGTAGGCACTCATGCCTAATGCCGCTTAGGTCAAGAGCATGACAGATTACGCTACATGAACCAAAGCTGCCTAGAATAAACCTTGTGGTTATCCTTATGGCTAAAAAAACAAATAGTCTTTGGTATTGATAGCTATTGCAGTGAATGATTAACTCTGGTCAGGGAAAAAATTAATGCTATGACCCATTCAAATGTCAAATATGAGTATGTTGTATTCAGTGGATTTTGGAGGGCAATACTTCCATTTAATGCCGGAAGCAAAAAGCATGATAGTACTGTTTCCGTGGTACTGGTCCATGCAGCCTGTCGCTTCGCTTTTACCACGTCTGTCAAAAACAGTCTTTCAGTTGTGTGGAACCAGTTCTTGGTGTGTAATAGTCTGAAACGCTTGTCTCTTAATAATCCTGTAAGTAATTGTTACCTCAGTTTTATGTCTAAGGCACAGCTGTAGTCAATAATTTTTTCACTAACTATAATGTGAAATGAAGATTTAAGATTAAAATCTTAAACATCTTAGGATAAAAACATGGCAGATCTTGTTTTATAAAAATCATCTGTCGCAATGATAGACACAAAATATTAGTATTAACCCTTCTTTTCCAGTTTTAGTTTATAACTTTATTACATTTTTTTTGTCCTTTAGGAAAAGTTGAATTAGTATATGAAGGCATTAATGTAGCTGTGTACTCAGGCAGGGACTTACGTACCCTGGTTTTACAAGCTGGCCATGGTTAGATGCCCCCATGTTTTCTGGTGAACAGCCAAGCAACCCTTCCACGGAGGAAGAATATTTATTTCTCCCCACCATCCTTCTGGTTGTTGTTTTTCCCCTTTGGTTTTTTGCATGAAAAAAATTACAGTCCTGGTGGATAATAAGCTGAACACAAGCCAGCAGAACACCCTTACGGCAACGAAGGCCCGTGTTGCTGTATTAGCAAGCGTGTAGCCATCGGGACAAGGGAAGTGGCAGTGCCTACCTGTTCAGTACTGGCAAGGCTGCACCAGGAGAGCTGCGTCCAGCTTGGGCTTCGTGTGGATGTGGGTGTATTGAAACAAGCCTACTGGAAGGACTTGTCAAGATGATATGAGGAATGGAGCATGTGATGAAGGAGAAGCTGGGGGAGTGGGCTTTTTATTCATTCTGGAGAAAAGGAGGCTAAGGAGGAGGGGAAACCTTCCTGCTGTCTTTGACTGTGTGATGGGATGGGGAAGACAGAGAAATACTTCTCACAGCTGCATAGTGCTTCCACATATTCCACTATGAAAAGTCAGTAATGGAAATCCTGATGAGCTATCAGGAAAAAAAATTTTCACCATGAGGGATTTCAGACATTGGAACAGATTGTGGCCTCTCCATCCTGAGTGCAATTCAAAACTCAACATGGCTGTAGGCAACCTGACTTATGTTGGTTCTGCAGTTGAGCGGGAGGCTGGGTAAAATAATCTCCAAGGTCCCTTCCAACTTGAATTACTGATAGTAATTCAATAGTTGTTAGTGAGGTGATCTTCTGCTTATAAATGCAATGAAGGAGTTTTGCTTAGCTTTTGGTCCCGCTTGCCTGTTCGAGGAGTGTTTATATGTGTTACAAAGATACAGACATCCCACAGATTTGATCTTGTGCTGTAGAATGATATGTATGGGGATCTACTTCCTCACTTGTTCCTCTTTAAGATTTAACGCCTCTGATGGGTTCTTTTTTTGGAGATGTAAGGTTAAATCAAACTAGTTCTGAGGTAAATAATGCGTGCCGCCTGAGTGCGCCTGTATCTGGGGGGACTAATGACTGCTGCTCTGATTTTACTGAGGTTAAGCTCTTAGCAGACAGTTGTCTCTCTCGCTTGTGTCAGTAATGCACCTGGTTATTTCATTAACTTTAATAACAAGCAGGAGCATGCAGAACCAGCAGATGGTTGGATTTCTTCTTCCTAGGTCAAACTCCTGGCTCTGCACATACCGAAAGGCTTGTAACACTTTTTGTATTTGACTTTCAATGTTCACAGCAATTGGAAGAAAAAAGTGAGGATGAAGAGGATAAAGAGTGCTTAAAGCAAGCAATAACTGCCCTACTAAATCTTCAAAGCAGTATGGAACGGATATGCTCAAAAAGTCTTGCAAAACGAAGGCTTAGGTAAACATGTTTCCATTTTTCCTGCTTTCTGCTCTTAATGCTTTGCTATAAATCCAGGGCTCCCAGTTTCCTCTTTTAGTAAACAATGAACAAAATAGTTTGTGACAAGCCTGCTTTTTCAGAGGAAGTGACATCAAAGCCAAGATAATTTGTTATTGTTTTAAAACCATTCTGATTTCTATGTGTCCTTGCATACTGGTAGTTGAGATGTTCTGAGAATTCACTGGTAAGAAGAAAGTTATAGCATTTGGGGGTTAATTATGCTCAGATAATAAATATTCATCTAAAAATATTGTAAAAGTACATTTCTGTGTGATTAGAAGGGAATGTTCTTGAACTTGAAACTACTTAATTTGAGGAGTTTTTTGTGCAATATGTAGTTAAAATTACCACTGGGTAATCGAAATAGATGCATAGATAACTAGCGTTTAGCTGCACTGTTGTAGCAAATCCTTCGGTTATACTATCTGCTGTTTGATTTAATGCTGATATTTGTGCAGTTATTTAAACATGTTAAAACTTTGCTTTTGCTCTTAAAATTGTTTCAATATTTTCTTTGCCAAACAAATTCTGTGCTGCAAAGTATAATCTTTAGGCTTGGACATGAATGTATTTAACAGCTTATTTTCTCTGAATGTGCTTCTTTCAAATTAATGCAGTCTAAAATTGTTTTGTCAGCTATGGAAATGAGTGGTTTGATAGGCTAAGAAGCACTAATGGCTTGCTTATTTCTGACTGCCTGTGTTTAGGTAAAACACTTATTGCATAGAAGATAAGTGTGAAATTTATCAGATGAGTTACTTAAGAGAAACATTAGTCAGGGCTTGCAATGGTGCTGATATTGAGTGCTGAAATCGCATTCTCAGTGGAATTCTCATCACTCAAAGATGAGCTTGTGTTTTTGCTGTTACTGGTGGTTGTGGTTTTTAAGCACATGTATACTAATAGGCTCCCTTTCTCCCATCCTTCACTGAAGTGAATCTGCATGCCGATTCTATACTCAGCAGATGAAGGGGAAACAGCTAGCAATTAAGAAAATGAATGAAATCCAGAAAAATATTGATGGTTGGGAGGGTAAGGACATTGGACAATGCTGTAATGAGTTCATCATGGAAGGAACACTCACGCGTGTAGGAGCAAAGCATGAGAGACACATATTTCTATTTGATGGCTTGATGATTTGCTGTAAGTCAAATCACGGCCAGCCAAGACTTCCTGGTGCTAGCAATGCAGAATATCGTCTAAAAGAAAAGTTCTTCATGCGAAAGGTACAAATCAACGATAAAGACGACACTAATGAGTACAGACATGCTTTTGAAATAATCTTAAAAGATGAGAACAGTGTTATTTTTGCTGCTAAATCAGCTGAAGAGAAGAACAACTGGATGGCAGCACTGATATCTTTACAATATAGAAGCACCCTGGAAAGAATGTTGGATGTAACAATGTTGCAGGAGGAAAAAGAGGAGCAGATGAGATTTCCAAATCCTGAGCTTTATAGATTTGCAGAACCCGACTCTGAAGAGAATATTGTGTTTGAAGAAAACATGCAGCCCAAATCTGGAATCCCCATCATCAAGGCAGGAACTGTTGTCAAGCTCATTGAGAGACTGACTTACCACATGTATGCAGGTGAGGCACTTCATGTATATAGCCAAAACTCAAGGTGGTGACTAGTTTGTGCTTCTCTTTCTGTGTTAAATACATGCAGCAAAATACATAGTGTCTAGAAAGCGAATATGCTTTGCAGTGCACATATTCTCACATGCTTTTTGAGTTAAGGTTTTAAGATCTAAATATACATCTCTGTAGCTGTAGCAGTTAAAAATATGAATCCTGTTTTGCTGAACATAGTGGGATATGCATGTGCATAAGGTTATTCTCATACAAGGGACGGGGGGTGTGAGCGGGGACCTGCAGGAATTGTGCTCTAGACAATATTTTTCCTGTATGCCCCAGGCTACAAGAATTGCCTTCCCTTGAGACTTCCAAAGCTGGGTGGCACATGAAGCACCAGCATTGTGGGAGAGAATTATGGGCCCAGTGTTTTCAGTTAAGGGTTGTAATCTATTACCTGTGTCTGTGCTGGCGTGTAATGAAAAGACCAAATATCAGCTTGCTAGAAGCAGTTACTTGCATAATTTGGCCTCGGACCTTCACCTTAAGCAGAATTTCAGTGGGGATTTGATTTAAGGACTTCTGACTTCGAGTTTGTGTTGAAGACATATCGAAGGCATTTATGTGATCATCCAGTCCAACCTCAGTGTGTGGAGTTTTTCTTGATAATTTCCCAGGATTTTCAGAAGCTGTGCTGAAAAGCATGGGCTTGGGTTTGGATTTTTTTTTTTTTTTTTAATTCTACTTGTATGTCAGTTATCCTAAAACTGCATGCATCTTGGTATTACTGCTTCTCATATTCAACTGTAGATTCTTTTTTATTTTTTCTTTCTTTTTACTCTTTACACTCTGATTATCCTAAATTGTTCTTCTTCAGCACAGTCCTGGATACCCTGCATAGACGAGGAATATTTGTTTGCAAGAAGTGGGGAGTAAGCAAAATATAATTAGTGTAGTTTAGTACTTTTGTTTATTTTTAAAATGCTTGTAAATACATCTGTTTACTCCATTACTTTTATTGCTTTTCTCCACGTTGCCTTCAGTTGAGCTTTCCTAACATTTATTAGAAACTCAAATGCAATATTGTGCTGGCAGTTTCTACCAGAGCAGTTTTGTGCCTGTCTTCGTTTTCTTGTAATTTTGTAATCTTCTAGCTCTTGGTTTTGAATTTTAACAGGCATGATTTATGACATAATTTTATGGTTTTGGAAGTTAAAACAATTCAACCTTATAGAAAGGCAGACACTTTTTTCTTTTTTTTTCTTTTTTTCTTTAAAGCTAGCGTTGTATTTGACAGAGAATTAGCAAAATTAGTACGTCATTAGTGCCCTTGTGAACATTTGCTTTGGCTAACTTGCGCACCATTGAGAATTGTCCTTTCCATATGCACTGGGACTTTGGTGCTGTAGCCTTGGGGTTGCTGCAGGTGCTAGCCGTCTGCTCCACACATCATCTCTGTCCAGGGAGCCGCAAACTACATTCTCCAGTTGCATAAAACAGAAAAGCCTGTTTTGAAAGAACATGTGGCTTGTTGAAATATGTCTCTTGTATTGTTTTTTTGCATCTGCATGTCTTTTTGGCCTTTCTAGCACACAGGACATCAAGGAAGAATTCAGATCGATTGATTAGATCCACCTTCGTCCACAGTCATTTAAATCCCTGCTTGTAACAGTCCCTGTTTAATCAAGCTTTAAGTAGGTTGCTTGAAGCCTAACATTGTAGGTATGTGTGACATTGACCAAACTATTTTATGACAAAACTGAGAACGTGGGTACTGTGAGACAGGCAGAGAGACTTAGACCAAAAGAATAAAGATACTTATCTGGTGATGTATTTAGCCTGTCTTTGTAGACTTAAAGATCTTAGTGCAACATATGTGGACCTGATGCTGCATTGCTAGGTTGCACGTCATGTCTCAACACTCTTACCTCTCATTCTATACCGTCTGTTTTATAAGTGGTTTTCTATGAGGAAAAATGTCATCGTTCTAACCATTCTGTGCTGTCTTTTCCAGGGAGACAAAGAAAGAGAGAAATAGTGACTCAGCCAAAAATACTCTGTTGTACAGGAAACAAGGTCCATTTACTATGTAAATCGTTCAGTGTTTTGTTGCATTTTTACGAGATGCAGTGAGTAGGGCAACAACTTTCCATACTAACCCTTTAGCTCTTCTTTTGTACACGTATCAGCTGAGTTCAAGGCTTCTGTTTTGCTTGGAGACGTGGGAGGATGAGTACTCTGGTGATATCTAGCCAAACAGCTACAGACTGTAGAAATGCTATTCTTGCCCCATGTAGGATTGTGTATGCTTGATTGTAATCTTAAAAGAATTTATTGACTTTATATTCATATGCCAGAATAGCAAGCCCTTACTTTTCTGAAGCAACTTTTCTCAAATACTGTGTGACTGGTTATGGCAGCCCTTGATCTGACAGTCTCAAGGCAGTATTTACTGTAGCTGTGACTCTTCTCTAGGTTTTTATCTCTAGGTTTTTATCTTTGTAGGTCAAATAATAAAAGGAATAATTACAGATATAATTACAGAGGTGGTACCCATTTGTTGCAAGTAGCTGAAGAGCAGTTCAGTTAGTTGCGTATTGAGGAGTATATGGGCCGTGTTCAGACGCTAGTCAAATGGGTCTCAACTTTTTTGTCATCTGTGAAGATCCACGCAGTCCATCTCATTTGTAGATATGGGCGCTGGACCTTTTATTTTTCTTCCCTCACCTCCCTGACAATGCACAAACCAGATTATCAGCTGAAGTATTTCTCTGTTTCACTGCGGAACGGGGCAGCTCGGTAGCCTAGCTCTGATGAAGCAATGCTGCCGGGTGTAGCAGGCATCCAGCCACCGTGAGAGCTGGGAGGGGAAGGCAGCCCTGACGGCTGCCTGGCTGCAAGGTGTGCGAGACTGTCCAAACCATGCTGCAGTTCAGCAGTAAAAGAGGGAGAAATCTCCTATGCAAAAGCAGCTTTCCATATATTTTTATGTGACAGAAACGGCCCTTTGATTAGAAATTCAGGTTCTGGCCCTATTTGTATATTCTGGTGGGTTTTACTTGTTTGAATGTGTTTCTGCGATCTTTATCTCGTCCTTTGCCTGATTCTTGTTTAAAGGCAGCTGGCTTAGGTGGTACCAAGATTTGAAAGTCGTGGCAATTTTTTTATCTATAGGGCAGTGCTCTTCTATTTTTAAAGCTTTGATATGTTAAGAGTGCTTGTGCGTCATCATAGTGTCCGTTTCCTTTCTTAAGGAATTCAAGGGTGATTATTTATAAATCCTTGTAGAACAAGTTATTGTTCTTTTTTAGCTTTCAAATTGGCTGTATTGAAGAGAGAATTATCACATGAGCAGACATCCTGACTAACTAGTGTTGTCTGTATTTTTTTTTTTTAACGCTCATATATTGTACACTATTTTGAGTTACAGATTTTGCTAGTAAGATAACAAGGTTAGATTTGGTTTTCTGATCTGCCGCATTTGAAATTCAATATGTATTGTGGATTTAAACACTGACCCTACCTGTAAATAACAATAGCTATGAGTCAGAGCATGCAGTGATCTGAAAATGTTAATTGCTGTGGAAGCTTTCTTTTTCGTGTAGACAAAATTATTTACGGTGGATGCTGTGTACAGAATACAAGCTGTGAAAACATGAGTTACTGTGCTTACTTCTATACTTGTTTTTTAGGATAACAAAAATTGTGTATTTTGATGATGAGGTTGACTGGGACAGTCTTCTTTGAAAAGGCTATGCATTTTTGTCTTTGGAAAGGATTTTAGACTGTACAGTTTCAAGGAGGGGTAGGAGAGGCAGTATGATAAGAAAAATGGAGTAATGAAGGACATAGAGATGGTAAAGCAGAACAGCCAATTGTCTAAGAAATGGAAATTAGCTTACAGCAGAAATGCAAGGAAATGCTGTGTTACAAAATACACGGTTAATCTGTGCGACACATTACAGTAAACTTGCCCAAATGAAGAGCTTAGTAGGATCTAAGAAAGGCAGAATGTTCATTCAAATGGACAAGATGCTGGTAAATAGTTAAGGAGGATTTTTGAAAAGCTCTTAAAAACCCATATTCCAGGAAACAAGTCTAATGGCTTAATATAGTGTTAGGTCAAATAATGCAGGTGGTTTTTTTCTTTTCTTCATTACAGCCTATAGGAACTCCTGCTTCAAGTCCTGTGCGCTCCTCTTCAGCCACTCTTGTGTTAGAAAAATTACCAATTGGGGTTTGTTTTTAAAACCTGTATATGGATTTAATATGCAAAGCCATTGCAACCTGCTCATTAATTTTGTTCAGTGATAACAGTGTTAACCTTGTTTCTAGTCAGCTCTGTGCAGTGCCAGTGTGCTGTCACTGCATTTCCTCATACTTGAAAACAAATGGTTTTGCTTTTGTAATTAAGGGAGACACTTTGGTTTTCTGTTTTGAATATTTGCTTGGTTTTAAAACGGTTTTGAATATTTTAAATGAACTGATATGCAATTAGTAAATTTAAATAAAATCTGTTGGTTTTCTTGAAGTGAAATAAATGTAACCGCAAAGTATAGCTGTCAGTTAGTTGGAAAAAAACCTAACCTGCCTTAACCATGACGGGTTATCAGTTGTATTAGTTTAGGGAAAACATTCTCCCCTTGAAGAGGCCATTTCTGTCCAATGCAAAGTTACTTGCTGTGTCTTTTGAGTTACCTTGTCCTGGTCATTGTCAAAAACAAAGTTGTTTACTAGGTGGCTCATAAATAAAATCATCTATTTATTGTTTTCAAAGTTGTTGAAAAAGAATCCAGTCTTCTAATAATTGCAGGGAAAGAAAAAGTTATTGTTTTGAATTTTCAACAGACTAAAAATTAGTTTCGAATTCTGATTTGTATTGCTATTTTAAGAGGTTCTGAATTGTTACCAAAGCGATTTTGGTTTACAGGCTGGCATCCTTAATTTTAAAGCATACTTAAAGTTATTTTAAAGTATAAAAAAAAATAAATTAGGTAATTGCTGACATGAGCATAAAATTATTCTTGTCTTAGATCCCAACTTTGTTCGGACTTTTCTCACAACGTATAGATCCTTCTGTAAACCTCAAGAGTTGCTGAGTCTGCTGATAGAAAGGTAGGCCACTGTTAAAAATATTGTTCATAAAAAGTGCGATTTTTTTTTTTTTTTTTTTTTAGGGTTTTGTTTTGGTTTGGTTTTTTTAGTTTTTACTTGGAGTAGAGTTTGTAAGGTTCTTGTTTTCCAGTTGGTTTTGATTCACTCCAAACACTTTTCAAAAAGTTGTCAAATTCAAGGATTGCAAGTAAAATGTGCAAGTTATATCCAGAAGCTTTAGGACAGTTCAGGTAGCTCCAGTAACTTCCAGCATCCCACGGTTTTGTCTTTGAAATCTGTATTATTATTGAATCTAGCAAATCTTCCTATGTGTTTACCAAGACAAGATTCTGATGTGTGGAAATGTTCTGAATTTCAAGCTGTCTTTAATCAAGATTTTATTCGTGCATGCTGTGAGCAAGATTAGTGTAAGAGGAGCCTAGTGCTTATACCTGTCTTCTGTGCTAGATTTGAAATTCCAGAGCCTGAGCCAACAGAAGCTGATCGTATTGCTATGGAGAATGGAGACCAACCTCTTAGTGCAGAGTTGAAAAGATTTAGGAAAGAGTACATTCAGCCTGTGCAGTTACGGTGAGTATTGCATCAATGTGAGCCAAACTGACTTCCTCTAAGTCTTTTGAAATACTGTCTTTTGGATGCAGTGGCTCTTTGTGATACCAACAGCCTTTCTTGTAGATGCTTGGATAGAGAGAGCATGCATGGGTAGTCAGCCATTTTGACCTTGCTACTTGAAAACCTGGTGGGAATTTGAATTCATGGCATGAAAAGCCTTAGGAAAGGCTTGTGCTGAGCTTTAGACTATTAGCGTGCAAATTAGTTTCTTACAGTCGCCATTTTTTTATCCATGTTTCTGCAAGGCTTATACAGTATAAGCATGCCACAAAGATGTAGGCAGAGAACATTTTAGATAACGTTCTTTTTATGAACAATAACATTACTCTGACTTCTTTAAATTTAAAGTAGAAAAATGCTTATAGCTGGTTGCTGGTGAAATGCAGACAGTAGAATAATTGCGTTTGGTCTGCTCATTCTGATACTCCTGTGCGCCCTCCCCTACTAAAAGCCTTGAAATGCTAGACATGAAGATAAACTGTATTGTAGAGTGCTTACTTATCCTTTACTTTTACAGAGTATTAAATGTATGTCGACACTGGGTAGAACACCACTTCTATGACTTTGAAAGAGATGCTGATCTTCTGCAACGTTTGGAGGAATTCATTGGAACAGTAAGAGGTACTTACGGTTTCTTAAGTGCTGGCATTTATCATAAAGCATCCCTTTTCAAAGGTACGGAATGGGATCACTTTTTCTTTCACTGAGCAGATAAAGAAAAACAGGACTGACTGCTTATTAAATACTTAACAAAGAACATAAAACAAACCTTAACTTAAAAAAAAAAAAAACACAACACTTATTCAAAGTCTGGCCCCTGTTCAGAACAAAGAATGTTATTATTTATATCCTGATAAGTAAGTGCTGGTTTTGTTATAAAGGAACTGAAATAATGCAAAATAGTAAGAACTGAGTAATGATCAGGACAGAATAATTGCTTTGATTGCCCTGTTAAACTATACACAAGGGTAATTTTTGTAAAAGTTTAATGGTGGAAACCACTATTTCTTTGAAGCAAGGGTTTTCCAGCCATTTCACAGTGCATATTAGACCTGTAGGACACCTTCTAGTTGTGATTGTACAGATCTTTCCTGTTCCCTTATAAGAAAAACTGAGACAGCTACAGGAAAATATTATGTTAGAGAAGTATTTAATGGTTATTTAGCAATTAAAAAGAGGGGGAGAATTAGTTTAATGTGGATTACTGGTAAATTTTCAATGGACTTGCCATCTTGGGCATGAAATTCTTACGGTGTAGAGCTAAACAGGCATTTGGCCTTCGGGTTTTATTCTGAGCTTTGACGCTAAATGCAGTAGAGGGAGAAGCCTTTCCCTGTTTGTTGTTTTGCCCTTCTGTGTTATCTGAGGTAAGCGTGTACTCTTGCCCAAAGCATAAAGTTCAGGGTGTTTACAGAAGTGCATTTTGGGCAAAAGAAGGTTAGTTCCCATAAACTCATTGTAAAGCCAGAAAAGAAAGGAAAATGCCTCATTCGGAGCAGGAGCCTAATTGCGGTGTTGTGAATCGTGCTTGGGCAAACTTGGCATGCTTAGCGTTGGCTGTGGAGGAATTCTTCTTTATATGTTCAAATGCTTTGAGACTTGTGTGAGGACACCACTTACGCACTTCTAAAGAACATACTGTTGCTTTAATTTAGTAGATTTTGGGTTTAAATCCAAAGATTTCTAAATTATACTGAGCTATTTGGAAAAACAGTATTAAGAGTAATTAAGAGTAATAGTAATTTTCTGTCTGTGTGCCAGGCAAAGCGATGAAGAAATGGGTTGAATCGATCACAAAGATAATCAACCGGAAAAAGCAGGCACAAGCCGTTGGGCCAAGTCACAACATTACTTTTGAGAGCCCACCTCCGGCGATTGAATGGCACATAAGCAAACCAGGACACACAGAGACTTTTGACTTGCTTACTTTGCATCCAATAGAAATTGCTCGGCAGCTCACTTTACTTGAGTCAGATTTTTACAGGTAACTTTCCTCCATTGAAAAACACATGACACAAACCAAAATATTCTCCAGCATGAAATTGTTTCTGTGGGCCCCTGCTGTGAATCCCCACAGTAGGTCAAGGGACTGTACCAATGCTGTATATTAATTGCTATTTTTTCAGGAAAAAAAAAAAATCTAAGAAACAGTATTTGTTTTATCCTCCCCAAGTTAACATGCAGTACATATGACTGATGCATACTGTTAATTGCATTGTGCTGCGGGTTTCTCTTGATATTTTTCCAGTAGATCAACCATTGAGAAGTATGAACATGAATCAAATCAGTTTTCTTCATATCCTAGCAAATTATGGACCATGTCAGATTGCACCAGCTTTCTGTGAGAGGTTATTCAGGCATTGGAAGCTCACATTTTATTATGGTGAATTAGATGTAGACTTCATTCTTCATTTAGATGAACAGAGGTGGTTAATAGTCACATAAATTCAGAAATATTTACACCGTAAAGAGGAAGCACAGAAATACCAGTCACTTAGTCATGTGGGGAGCCTAACGTTATAGAAGAGGAGCGATACCTTAAGAATTTATTTCCAAATATTAATTCCAAATTCACTGGAAGTAAAGAGGTTTTGGGAAGATAATGTCTTCTTCCGTGCTTTTAATTATTTTTAATACATACATCTACTTTTCTAGAGCTGTGCAGCCATCTGAACTAGTTGGAAGTGTGTGGACAAAGGAAGATAAAGAAATTAATTCTCCCAACCTTCTCAAAATGATAAGGCATACAACTAACCTCACTTTGTGGTTTGAAAAGTAAGTGACTTTTCTGAATCTGCATCTAATCCATTTCTGGACATTTACAATCCATCCAGAAGTATACTGTGGAAAAATTCTGTTCTGGGAGAATTCTAGTTTTAAGTCGTATTTAGATGCTACAACTGGTCCCTGCAAGAATTTTATCATAGTGGTTTCAGCTTTGTATTCTTAGAATATTTTCAAATGTTTATTCTCTAAACATTTTCAAAACCATGTCAAGTAATTTGATAAACTTTTCACATTTGTTTGTGTTACAACTTAATATTTGATTTTTGGAAAACTCAACGCATTTATACAAAATCAAATGTTCTTGTGTATTTAGATGCATTGTAGAAACAGAAAACCTAGAAGAAAGAGTAATTGTAGTGAGCCGGATAATTGAGATCCTACAAGTTTTTCAAGAGCTAAACAACTTTAATGGTGTCCTTGAGATTGTCAGTGCTATGAACTCCGCAGCAGTGTATAGGTTGGATCACACGTTTGAGGTACAGTGAAATGTTTTCCATTTTTGGTATGGAAGTATAATGCAGTGCACCTTAGCTACACTAAAAGCCTGTCTTTTCAGTAGGCACACCCTTCAAAGAAGGAGCAAGGAAGGTAAATCCCCCAGCAAATGAACAATCAGGGTGTAACAGAGAGGGGGTTTTTTCCTTGGTTTCAGAAGCAAGAAATCAATCCTCACTTTTAAGAAAGGCAGAAAAAGGTAGCAAGATCCCAAGATGGTGGGACACTGTCCTCGTGGTCACTGATGTAAATATCATTGGGAGACCATTGCTCTCAGTATTGTTGCTGGGCTACACCTTTACCCTGAGTTTCCAAACAACGTGTTTCATCTTTCTTTTTAGCAAATTCCAAGTCGCCAGAAGAAGATTTTAGAAGAAGCTTATGAGCTGAGTGAGGATCATTATAAGAAATACTTGGCAAAACTCAGGTCCATTAATCCTCCTTGTGTGCCTTTTTTTGGTAAGTATGTTTGGTTTGAATGAGCTGTATCATGCATAAACATTTGGAAAGTATTGAGCTAGGGCACTAAACAGAGTATGAGAAGTCAGTTTTAACATGACAGTTGAGTTTGAATTTCAGGTGCCTAGACGTTAATTGCATATATGTGAAAGAAGAATTAAAAGTGACTATTAATTGCAGATGTATTTGCAGTAAAAATAAGTATATCTGTGATATCTTATTTACCTATTTACTCATTTTTATTTTGAATAGGGTTTGAACTGTGTTGTGACCATAAATGCCTTCAATGGAAGGTGGTCACCTTAGAAATACTATTGCAGTTGACTAGTAGAGAAAGAAGGAACCCCTTCCTCATAAAGAATTCCAAGAAATAAAGCTAGAGTTTTAATTTCTGTAGTTTCATATAACTAGAGTCTTATTTCTATTAAAAAGTTTTATTTCTATAAAAACAGAGTTTGGGAAGAAAGCCTCACTTTATCATCAGACTTAACAGTTCTTCTTTCAAGTAAATTGCTTAGAATTTCTGACTTGGCAAATTGTGACATTAAGCACATGGCATTCCTGTTCTTCAGCAAGATGTTTGTATCAGATTGGTTCTCACTCTGGACATTACACTTGTCCAGCGTAAGCTTCAGGCCAAAACTGAAAGAAAATAGTGTTGATGGCTTTTTTGGCCTTTTACAGATTGGGGAAAGATATACTCCAGAGCTCTGCAAAGAAAGATAAGATCAACTAAGAAACCTTCTGTCCTGCTTCAGAGATGAGTAGAGGTTAGCAGGATCACACGTGAATAGCTTCAGTTCTTTCTCTCAAGTTGTACTTGGAAGAGTCATAATGACGGTTCCAGATATATTATCTGTGGACTTGAGAGCACTCTTTTCTTTCTAATCTTCAAATTATTTGATGCAATTATGAAGCCAGGAGTGGAGAGTGGAACAGAAGAATAAAACCTGCAAATAATTTTTTGGAGCTTAGCTGGGGTCTCTAATGGAGTAGAGCTGAACTGAGGCAGAACAGTTGAGAGAAAGCAGTTGAGTTCAGTGTGCTCTTGTCTTGCAAAATGCTAGTACTGTTCAGTTATGTGAGCTTCCTAAACAGTAGGAAGATGCATAGACTTTGAAATTTTGATGCAAAAAAGGCACCTTTCTGGAAAAGGCATCTTAAAATATTTAAATTGTTGTCCTTATTTGAAAATAAGGTGAAATTCTCTTACTGACCCTAACAGATAATTTTTCTAAATAAAGTGCACAAATGAAATTCTTTAAGAATTCTTTGTGTTCCAGTCATGTGATTTCCTCCTTGTTTTGTACTATATGTTGAGAACCTCCTCTGTGTGCTCTTTAGGGATTTACTTAACTAACATTTTGAAAACAGAAGAAGGCAACCCTGAATTTCTAAAGCGACATGGGAAAGAACTTATAAACTTCAGCAAGAGAAGAAAGGTAGCTGAAATAACAGGAGAGATACAGCAGTACCAGAACCAGCCGTATTGTTTAAGAGTGGAATTTGACATCAGGGTAAGTGGCATTATTTCCTTGTGTCCATGCACTGAGCTACTTTTGTGGTGACTGTCAGCTGACAGACCATAAGGATAGACTGAATTCACATAGATTCAGTCGGACTGAATCAGAGACGAGCAGAAGGCCTGTCAAAATCTCTCTCAGGTCTCGCTGTAAGAAAGGGCAGAAAGCTCAATGCTTGCAGTTCGGTGGGTTTTAGTTTTTTTCCTCCAGCTGTTGGTGTGTTGGTAGATAGATGTTCTTACTGATCAGCATTAAACAGGAACAAAACTACCAGATTCTCACTGTCCTTCGCTCAGTTGCATCAATTTGTCCGGTGAGCCCAGTTGTCTTTTTCCTCCTCTGTTAGACTGCCTTTATGTTTCCAGGTTTACCTGATAGCGCTGCACTTACATCGTGTGTTGGCGGTGATGGTGCTCACACTTTTCTTTCTCCTGATGTTTGTTCTCCTTGGTCTGTGGTGTTCTCTAAGCAGTCCTCTCTCTGTTTGCTTTCCTTTCTTCCTTTTCTTTTTTTTTTTGCTAATATCTTTTGAGCTATATACTTTCAGAGTCACAGGACAGGTTATCCTAAGAGATTGTGCAAAATTTTCTTTTATTTGTTCTCCTCGGGGTTTGACAGAACGCATTGTGAGAGCAGTCTTCCCTGCATCAGTGTAAAGATGGACTACATACAGCTTCTTCTGAAGGTGTTTAAGCTAATGTGTTCTTATTTTTGCACTGCAGAAAGTACTTAGTGTACTTGCACTGTTGGTTTTCAGGCCAAGCGTAGCAGTAGCAATGCCCAGCAAAGGGCTGGCAACAAACAGATGTAGTAACTTAAAAATCTATCATTACTTCTGACTCGAGCATTTTCTCTCTTCTCTTGAACAGCTGGGACCATTTGTGCAGTAGAAACAAACAGTACTAAGCTACTAAGAAGTAGCTTAGCTGACAAGTTTTCTACCTTCTTGTATTTCAGAGATTTTTTGAAAACCTGAATCCAATGGGAAGCAGCATGGAGACAGAATTTACAGATTATCTGTTCAACAAGTCACTAGAGATAGAGCCACGAAATGCCAAGCCTCCACCAAGATTTGTTAGTATTCAATTTATATTTTAAATTTTTTTTCAAAAAACGCTTACGTTTGTCTTTCACAGCAGAAGTCATTTTAGATCTCTAACTTCATAAATATGAAGCTACATTTAGGTGATCTTATGGCCTTTTGATTTTGTCTGATACTATTTTTTTGTCATTTCAGCCCAAAAAATACAGCTATTCTCTCAAGTCCCCAGGTGTTCGTCCCTCTAATCCAAGGCCAGGTACCATGAGACATCCGACACCCCTTCAACAGGAGCCAAGGAAAATTAGTTACAGCCGCATCCCGGAGAGCGAGACTGAAACTACAGCATCTGCACCAAACTCCCCCCGAACACCTTTGACGCCTCCCCCTGCTTCTGCTACTTCAAGTACTACAGATGCCTGCAGTGTGTTTGACTCAGATCCTTCAAGTCCTTTTCATGCAAGTAGGTGCTAGTAGATAGTCTACCAAGAATGTGCGTATTAGATTTTGTGGTGTTAAACAGGTGAAATCATGTTTAGTCTTCTAAAGTAGCTATAGAAATAGTTGCTTTTGTCTCCTTGCAGCACCAAAAACTTTTGAGTGTGTTTTATTTCTTTTGTAAAGGGAGAAACTGAACAGAATTAGGTGTGTCACATAGACAGCATTACCTGTCTTTGGAGAAACTGTCAAAACAGAAGGCAGAGATATATCGCTAGTGCTCATATATGTCCCAAACAAACATTTGTGGGATTTGCTGCCATATATATATATATATGTGGTGAATGTATTTGGTGAGTATCTGTTTGATGTGAACAATGAGAATAAAAATGAATGTTTTGTGGGTGCCTTATTCTGCTGTCTGCCATTCCAAATTTGATTTCAGTGCGCATGGAGAGTTTTCCTGCAGAACTTAAAATCAGTATTGCCCTGCTTTAAATCCATTGGGACCCAGCCACACCTATTTTTCTTCTGTCTTCGTCAACATACAAGGTAGCTCATATTTTGTGGTGTGCTTTCAGTAATTAATAGTGGACTCCTTTCATGGATGAGGGCTTTCAAAGGAAGTACAAGGTTAGTCCTGTGTTCAGCTGGTTGCCGCAAGGAGGTGAAATGACTTGCTAAAAGCAGAAGTTGCTTAGCAGAGCAGTGACATTGCTGAGTGTCCAAGACAGGTCTCTGGAATACCTCTTCAGAAGAGGATATTTCTTCATTGTTGGGTTGGCCCACTGACTGCAGGTTCAGGATATTGTTTTAGTGCTATTGTGATACAACAACAACTTTGTGGTGTGGTTTTGGTCCCAAGGATTACTTAAGAATGTGCAGGAACTGATGGCCACAGAGATGATTGCAGCTCAGAGAAGCAGTTTGTCTGGAAGCTGCAAGTTACAGAGGGTTGTTTTGTTATGTCTTTAACACCTTCTTGATTCATGCTGCTTTTTATGAGCAATTACTTTATTATTTGACACCTTTGTTGGCAGCGATAAAGTGAATACACCGAGTCGAACAAAAGTTGATCATTACCACAACTTTTTTTTTTTTACATCCGCTAGGATCTGCTTCTGTGTCATCCATAAACTTTACCAAAAATTCAGATGAAGCTCATGTCCCCCCTCCAGTTCCTCCACGAAGAAGACCAGAGTCTGCCCCAGCTGAATCCTCCCCATCAAAAGTAAGTAAGGAGAAAAAAGGTCATTTTTTCTGGGAGCAGAGGGCAGGGTATGATAGAAAAGTAACTCTTAAAGATGGTACACATATTTTTGAAGAACTGTTGTGAAATAGTGAGCAGCCACGTATTTCAAGCCTTCACAGCTCTGCCTCACTATGTCCTGATCCCAAACGAATGAAAATTAACAGATGGGACCTAAGTTCAGGGTTAGAAATGTCTCTTGTCTACTGATCTGCTATGCTCAGGCCCTTATATTGCCTGTGAGAACTTGAGGCTTCAGGCAGATGTTTCCATCAGTGATAATTGTCCCAGGGTATCATTTTGGTGTGTATGAGTGGGGGTAAAGAACTGCAGAATAGTAGTGATGGAAAATGATGTACACACCTCAGTCCTCTGAAAAGGTTCATTAGAATATTTGACCCCGATGCTGTGGTGCTCAGTGCTTTCTTTCCCTTCTTGATTACTTGCCCTGCCTGCCTGCCTGCCTGCTTGAGCCATTGCTACGTTTTCCTTTTGCATTTGTCTGGCGTTTGGGATCTGATGCAGCCTTTGTTGCAGACAGTGTCAAATGTCTTTATTTCAGTGGGAGCTGGTCTGTAACTTCAGAGAATTGGGTGAATTTGAAAATCCCACTCAAAATTACTTCGGAGCGTGTATGTCTTTGAAGAGGGCTTGTATATGGCTCTTCAGCAAGTTGTTGTTTTCAGACTACAGGTGACCATGTTGTCAGCCAGCAGAGTTTAACACATCACGTTCCTACCAAAATGTAATTGAAAGCATCATATACATGATAGGGCCTTGGAGACCAATTACCCTGTCACTGTGGTCTACAGCTTGGGAACTGTTCGCTTCAATAATTCTGACCACTTAATTCCATCTCTGAATGTAGTTTATTTTTTTCCCCTGTTCAGCATCATCTGCCTCTCCCTTTTCCTCATTTTCTTGCAGAAATATCTGGTGTTATTACCCACCCCAAGTACTCGTTACTGGGGAGGTGGTGGAAGATACCCAGACCTACCCAGCAAGCAGACCTGGAAGTAGCATGGAAATTGTTGCTTTGACCATTCTTTGCCTTGTCTTTGTCCCTCTCTGTGCACCTTCATTCCTTCCATCCTTGGCTGTTAACTCATGTATTGATAACACCCCTGCTTTCCCCCTGCACATCCAGTCTCTGTCTTTTCTGTCCGCATCACTCTGAGAAGCATGTTTTTCAGGTACTGCCACTCCCTTTTGCTTCCCTACTCCATCTTCATTCTGCACCTGCTTGCTGTGCCTCGTCTTTTAACTGGATAAGAGCAATCTGCAGGGCAGGAGCTCTGCTTCCATTTCACAGCAGGGTCCTGTTCTTTACTGCCACTCTAAAATGTCATTGAATGAAACGTTTGTGTACCTCAGGTTACTTCTGCGCACCTGGACAGCCCACCAGCAATCCCTCCTAGGCAACCAACCTCTAAAGTCTATTCACCAAGGTACTCAGTGCCTGACCGGACCTGCATCTCTGACCCTCCTGAAAGCCCTCCTGTGTTACCACCACGAGAACCTGTGCGAACTCCAGATGTTTTCTCTAGCTCACCACTACACCTCCAACCCCCACCCTTGGGGAGAAAAAGTGAACTTGGTAACACCTTTTTCCCAAACAGTCCATCTCCGTTTACTCCCCCTCCCCCTCAGACACCTTCTCCACATGTAGCACGGAGGCATCTTCCATCACCACCTTTGATACCGCAAGATGTGGACCTCCATTCTGTTGCTGGACCACCTGTTCCTCCACGACAAAGCACTTCTCAACATATCCCAAAGCTTCCTCCAAAAACTTATAAAAGGGAGCACACACACCCATCGATGCATCGAGACGGACCACCGTTGCTGGAGAATGCCCACTCCTCCTGAACTGTCCCTTGTGCTGGGAGTCGCATTTTCAAGGTGCTACGTCTGTTGCTGGCAATGGATGCACTGAACCTGGTGGTGCCAAGGGGCTGGGATGTGTATGCCAAACACTAAAAACTCTCCAGTAGATTGGAAATGCAGTGTACGGAAATGGAACTGCAAAAACAGACATTCTAGTGGAAAAAACGGTTAACTTGCGATTCTTGTTTTAGTATGCAGGACATTGTTCTAAAGTAATTGGACAACTGATTGTACCAGAAAACAGACTTGAGAGACTTCTTTGGCCAATGAGCAGAGACTGTGTTTGTGTAATGATCAATAATGTCCAGTACAGGAAGGAAAACAGTCTTGTATCCATCAGTTCCATACAGAGGCACAGTTTTTGGAATGAAAACATTATGCACTTTTTTTAAATCTCAAACAGGGAACTTTATATCCTTCTTAATTTTCCTTTGCTTTACTCCCTGCTTTAAATTGCCTTCCTAAAATTATGAGAAGGACTGTGAGGAAGATCTGTGGTACCTAACCGAGCTAGAATTAAGGCAAAGCACTGTATTGCGGTCCTGTTTACAAGTTGTTACAATGAGTAGTAGGGGGTACCTAGGCTTCACCAAAGAGGTACTTTATTATTATTTTTTGAAATATTATGGTGCCAGTTCAAAAATAAATTTTTGCCAGGAAGCATAATGTCTAATTATTGCTTTCTTTGGATAGAGCAGATGAAAGTCTTACATCATTAAGATGACAGCAAATTTTTTTTTTAGAAAGCAGCACTATCATCCGAAGTAAATATACTACTACATTTAAAAGACTGTTAATCTCTGCTAGGTTATGTCACGTTCTTTTTAAGGTTTACTGATAATCCATTTCATGGCTAGTAGCTATTCTTTTTCAGTCATGCCATGAAAACAGTCACTTGTGAAGAGCACTCACTGGTCAACTTCCATAGCTATTGTCATGTTTTACTAACAATAGATTAATCAGCATACGTAGAATTGCCTTGCAGTTGCATAAATCATGTGTATATAGTGAACGTTGCATAAATATACTTGCAGATTGGTTTTAATTTAATTGAAATAAAGATACAGATATGTTTGGCTGACATATGTTAAATTATTACACGGACAAATGTACAACTCAGTTTTTCAGTTAAGCACTGAAGGGGATAAAAGCACATGTTGTGGTACATAATTTTCCTAGTTCAGTGTGTGTATTTTAGTAATAAGAGTCTAAAGAGAAGTCTGGTCTGGCATGTGTTACGAAGTAATAATTTAGTAATATTTGAGAAGCTGGGTTACTCCCAAAGTGATTTATGTTACAAAACTTCTCACACCTCCTGTATGACACTCGTTATAAAAATTCAAACTTACATTAATCTTTACAGTAGCTTTCTATATCCAAAACATGACAGAACATGTACTGATATAAACATCATGACATGGATTATCCATAAACCTGTGTACTGCTCTTCAGCTCTAGACAATACTGTGACAGTGATGCTTGGCAGTTATTGAAGAAAAGAAGCTCTTTAATCTCCACTGCAGTATGTGTGTGAAGTGTAAAGTATCTCATCTTCAGTTAATATGGCTCATGGGTCAAAGTAAAATTCTATCACATTTCCTCTTTGGAAGAAGAATACATTTCAGCATCTTGGAAAGCTGTGTCATTAGAGACAGCGTTAGTCAAGTGATGATGGAAATCACCTTTTTTAATGCTATCTGCAATGGCATTGATCAGTGCCCCTTGGTCCCTCAGCGTGGTCAGTACACTTCAGGAAGTGTTCTGATTTCATCAACAAGAACAGCAGGTTTCATCATAGTCAAATGTTGA
This sequence comes from Sagittarius serpentarius, assembly GCA_034782735.1. Lineage (NCBI taxonomy): Eukaryota > Metazoa > Chordata > Aves > Accipitriformes > Sagittariidae > Sagittarius > Sagittarius serpentarius. The sequence continues at coordinate 31,381,496 of JAVKLA010000014.1, read as the reverse complement.
AATTTGTCAGTTGTATTCCTTCTCTGATGTCTTTAACAATGTTGTTTTGAAACATTTTCCTGGCAAAAGAAGAAAAAGTTAAGATCTCTAAACCTTGGGTTCAGAGGAAAATACTATATGGGAGCTTTGTAAAAACCCTCAAGCTATGGGAGGCATAGTTTAGGTTATCAGTTCTTTGAATGTAAACACCATGATGGGCATACTGTTGGCAATATCATCTAAATTGTTAGCTCATCAGTGAATTACTGGGGAAAACTCCTTAAATTTAGACTTTCTGATCTGTATCTTCTTCTGTATGCTCCTGTCTGTGCTATTTTGCAGCCAAGGCAGACCAGGCAGAAGGAATGATTCAGTGGTTAGGTTGCTCAGCTGGAAGGAGAGACCTCACATGGATCCTGCTAACGAACAGATCTCTTGAATGTCAGTCTTTGTGAAATGGGGAATGCTGTTACGCATCTTTGTGGTTGAGGATACTGATGAGGTATTCGGACAACAGGTGGTAATGGTCACCATGCAAGAACCTAACTTAAATGTGCTTTGGAGCCCAGCAGTATGGGTTAGTCATACAGCGCACAAATCATGGTGATGACTCAGCTGCGAACAGAAAGACAGGGTAAGAATTAAACCCGTTGCATCTAGAATAGTTTTGAGTACAACTGCTAAGCCACTGATTCGTCTAATGACAACTTTATTTGTGTTAATAATTGTTTAATTACTTCTTTGGACTATTTACATTAGTGACAATACTTTTCACATAGAAAATGAAATAATTTTAATGATGCTGTCTGTCTCCATGGTAAAATGGCACTGGATGGTCTGGTGTGGCCCAGGATGATGGTGTGGCCTGGACAATGAAACATGCTTGTGTGGAAGCTAGGTGAGTTGCTATATTACTCTAGAGTGCTGATAGATGGCTAAAAGTCAGCCTAAACAATTGCAAACTGCGTAGGCAGCGTTATAGAGGTCAGCGGAGCTTTATAGGTGCGGTACTTAATTTGTACTGTTTCACCTCAAGGTTTCTGCTTTACATGTAGGCTAGTGAAACAGTGGAGGATAACCTGGGTTTGTTCATTTTATTCCAGAGTGTCATGGTTGTGTGTTAGCTCAGAAAAGCCCTCTGGGAATTTGGAAGTGCTGGGATTCCAAGTGCAAGGTCCTGCACTTGGGTCAGTGCAACCCCGGTATCACTACAGGCTGGGGGATGAAGCAGCTGAGAGCAGTCCTGCGGAGAAGGACTTGGTGGCACTGGTGGATGAAAAGCTGGACGTGAGCTGACAATGTGCGCTCACAGCCCAGAATGCCAACCCTATCCTGGGCTGCATCCAAAGCAGTGTGGCCAGCAGGTTGAGGGAAGTGATTCTCCCCCTCTGCTCCGCTCTGGTGAGACCCCACCTGCAGTACTGCTTCCAGCCTTGGGGTCCTCAGTTGAAGAAAGATGTGGACCTGCTGGGGCGGGTCCAGAGGAAGGACACAAAGATGATCAGAGGGCTGGAGCACCTCTGCTGTGAAGACAGGCTGAGGGAGTTGGGGTTGTTCAGCCTGGAGAAGAGAAGGCTCCGGGAGACCTTATTGCGGCCTTCCAATACTTAAGGGGGGGCTTATAAGAAAGACGGGGACAAACTTTTTAGCAGGGCCTGTAGCAATAGGACAAGGGGTAATGGTTTTCAACTGAAAGAGGGTAGATTTAGACTAGATATGCGGAAGAAATCTTTTACAATGAGGGTGATGAAACACTGGCCCAGGTTGCCCAGAGAGGTGGCAGATGCCCCATTGCTGGAAACATTCAAGGCCAGGCTGGACGGGGCTCTGAGCAACCTGATCGAGTTGAAGATGTCCCTGCTCACTGCAGGGGAGGCTGGACTAGATGACCTTTAAAGGTTCTTTCCAACCCAAACCATTCTGATTCTGTGATTTTGCAAGTGCCATATATTTACTTCTGTTCAGCATGCTGTATGGAAAATCAGCTACCATGCTGCCTGGTACATGTACCCCAAGGTACATGCTGTTGTCATGACATTCACCAGCCCCTGCAAAGTTTTTCTATATCTGTCTGCTAATGGAGCTTCAGGATTGATACCATGGGAGCATTGGAGCACTCCATTCTCAAGAAGCCATCTCCAGTGTGGGCTAACCTGTTTCTCTAATGAGTCCCCCTTTCAAATCAGGGAGGGAGAGGTCTGTCTCACTTAGAGTATGTTTATGCTAATACACTGGATTTAGATCCTTCAAGATTTAGATTGACATTGTGGGATGTTTTTTTTTTATTTTTCTTTTGCATGTATCTTAAATTAGACTTTCTGTTGAATTTGGTCTGATTCAAGCTTGGTAATACCACCGGAGGTACCACTGTTGAAGGCAGCAGATTATTGTGCTTCGGGGAGAAGGTTTTATTTTGTTACATACAAGGAAGTTTCCTTCCAGCCTGAAGAAGTGCTGGAACAAATTTGCATTGCAGCAGACTGTGTGGCAATGCCATTGCATTATAATAAGCATCAGTTCCCTTCTTTGTGGCTGTTGTCTCAGCCTAGTGTGGCATTTTACAGAGGCAACCTCTACTACTGGTATTTCTGGCATTGCTGCAATTTAAGCTCAACTAGGAAGAGCCCCTCATTCATGAATGTTTGTCTTACAAATTATATGAAAGTTAAACAAAATGTTCCTAAATGCTTTGCTGCTGTGAGCAGTGCAATTATCTGCAGTAAGTAAAAGTCCTGCCTTGACTTTCTCCTCGCTGCCTTTTCCAGCCAGCAAGGATGGACTTTTTCAAAAGGACTGTTTTAAGATGGTATTTGCAAATTCTCATGGGTTGTCCCCCCCACCTCAAAATGCCCTTTTTTAGTTGTTGCATTGTCATTTCAAAACCTAGGTGATGCATGGGCTGAAGCCTTTTTAGCTCTTGTTCGTTAAGGAGACAGACGTGTAGCCCAATATAGTTGTAAAAACAAAAGCGCTTTTTAACTTTGTAAATTCCATGCCTTATTTTCCATTTAAAAACACACACTTAAGTGCATTTTTCTGTCATCTGCAAGCAAATTTCCCTTTTGCCTTCAGTGGAAAATAGTGCATTAAGTAGCCAACTGCTGCAGCATTATAAGGCAAACATAGTAATGAGTAAGTCACTTTTTTTTTTTTTTTTTTTTTAACTTTCTAGCCAGCAAATGTGAAATCCTGTACCAGGTGGCTGAAAAGTTGAAAAGGAAAAATAAAATGTAAAACCATGCGTGACAATTTTAGTAGCTGCCAAATGTGCCTTTTATCAAAGAACCTCTAATATTTTCAAAAAGAAGGGTAGACAAAGGTAGACGATCAGGGATGTGTGTTGCTGGAATTGCTTTGGACAAATTTGTTCGAATCTACTTTGGAATAAGCCTTTTTTTGTTTGTGAAAAGAACAAATTTTACATTCCAGTAAGTTTGTTCCTGTATGTGTGTACATTTGCCTTTGTTTCATGGCACGGTTACTTGCCAAAATGAGTAAATGTTAAAAGCTGTGTCAGTCCAGTTGTGTAAAAAAAAAAAAAAAAAAAAAAAAAAAGAGAGAGAGAGAGAAGTGGCATCCTTTAGCTGGCACATCTGATGACCTATGTACGTAACTGTAGGTGATCTTTGTATGCTGTGTCTGCAGTGGTATTCAGATTGCATTTAAGTGAAAATTTAATAGTGGCTGTTACCTTTTGGCATTAAAAGGTATGTTCTAAAAATAACAAAAAAAAAAGCCTTACGTATCCCAGAAGTGTACACTTTTGAATATGTAAGACACTGAAAGTCCTTGTAGTCCGAGACTGGCTTCCATAAGCTTAAATACTGTGTGCTTTACATTAAGGACATTCATGAGTCCACTACAGATGCAGGTTTTGCTCAGGACAGTAAAATACTAAAAGACGCAGTAGCTTGTGAGCAGCGGAACTGTATGGAGTAGAAGACAAGTAAGCACGGTGTACAGATAGTAGGGGACACAAAATAGCATCTTTTAAACTGTGGTGGTGTCTGCCACAGGATTATTTGTTGTAGGTGTTACTTCAGCTCTGCGGCTTTCTGTTACAACTTACTGTGTCAAAGGATCTGCAGTCTGGGTAAATACAGTCGCTTGAATTTTACTGTATGAGGTTTTTAGGTAGGTAATTTCATATAAGAGCCTACATCTCATCTCCTTGTTGAATCAAATCACAGTAAATAAAGGGACATTGTTTAATATCTTGTATCTGGCAATAGGCAAAACATCTGCTTTCAAAGAACAGAATGAATAAATGAAAACCACTCACATGTAGAAACTGCTTAATATTCATGGTAGCCTTCTCCATGAAATCCACCCCACAAAACCGAACAGTGGCCAAAGACAGTACTATGTACACCCCAGCTCCTCTCCTGTTCAGGCATGAGCAAGGGGCCCTGACAACTTTGTGTAGAGTTTGGAAAAAGCAACTGGATTCCTTGGAACCTGTTGAAGTGTTTTTTTGCCCTTACCAAGGAGTATTTGTACTTGCACACATACATGCTTTGTACTGACGCTGAAAATACTCTTAAGAACTTGTAAAGGAACACAGGATACATTGCAACTCTGGGAAAAAAAAGTAGGAGAAAGTGCCTAAGTTGTATAAACTTGGAAGTAGCCTCAGTTATGCTGGCTTAGAGGAATAAAGTGGTGAGAGGATACATTGGACAAGCACTGGAAGTCGAAGTTACCCACAATCTGAGGAGAGCCTAGGGTGGCTGACTTAAGGAGGGAGTGCAGCCATGGAGAGGTGAGGTAGAAGAGCCAGAGCCATGATGAGGGCATGTCCTGTTGGGGGCTGTCTGAGGTGCTGGCACTTTCCCAGCAGCTAGCTGATAGGCATGTTCTGCATCCATATGATTGAAAGGGATTTGAGGAGGAAACACCCCAGTAGACTTGCACAGGAGTAAACCTGCATTTGGACTGTTGATTCCAAACTCTGTTGGCATACTCAGTCTCTGAGACCGCTGCCTCAAGTGACACAACACTGCGGGGAGCTACAGAGCGGTAGGAGGGATGCTACACATGCTTGTAGGTGCTGCGTGGCATGGGGAGGTGTGAGCACTGCAAGCTGAATTGTCCCCATTTGTGGTGTCATTGTTTTGGACCTGCTGAGAATGTGGCAAAGGTAAGATGGTGTTGATAGAACTGGAACTCAATTTTTTAAAAAAAATGGTATGTGACGGGCGTTTGTGATACACAGGAAGGCATTGAGATGTCTTACAGAGTTGGATAGCTGAAATTACAGTGGTCTGTATGTCAGTGGAGGAGGCTCATGGGATTTTTTTTTTTTTTGTGAAAGCTCACGTGTCCATGACAGAAGCAGCAGAAGGAGTAAAGGAGGTGTAGGAAGGAGCTGAAGAAATGTCACAGTGAGCTGCACCAACAACAGGATCTTGACCAGAAGCTTAGAGAGTGAGTCAGCTGAGTGCTGGGTAAGAGAAGAGTCCTGGAACCAGGTGTATGGAAACAGTCTTCTCACATGACTGTGTGTGCAGGGGAACAGGATTTTGTAAGTAATGTTGCCTCAGAAAGGTACTTGGGAAACGTGTTTCTTCTTTTAATGGGTGCAACCTTATGGCTGATTCAGTGCAAAAGAGACAACAGCGTTATTTAAAAGCAATATATATTTGGCACAGGAAGAAAAACAATCCAGAGCACACGTACACTAAAGGTGAAGTTGGATCAGATCCTGCAAGAGGTTGTGTGTTTCTGTGTGGTTCTGAGCATCATTCATTCATTTTATTTACATTTGCAGATTCTGAGCAGGTACAAGGACATCCCAAATGGTAAGTATAGGCCTGGAAGTAAGAACTCATACAGAATCAGAAAGAAATAACCATCAATTCTGACCATGCCTTAAATCACTAAAACGGAAGCTAAAATCCACGTGCATTTTACAAGCAAGGGTCTGCCACTTTGGAAGGATTTCCTCACCCAGGAGATGTTAGCAGGTAGATTTTCCCCTTTGACCTGTTTCTGTCCCAGCATCTGCCTGGCAAGCGTGAGGAACAAGTTTGTTCTATGAAGGACAGAAGTGTCATTATATAAAAGACCAAAGACGCAAGCATCAGAGCCCTTGACAGCATCAGTGCATTACAGTGGAAACTTGTCCATATTGATACAATTCTGGTTCTATGGACAAACAAGTAAGTCTGTCTATGGCCGATTCCTTTGCAGAACAAACAGGCTTTGCTGATGCTTCAGTTACAAATGCCTGGCTCTTACATATTTCTATCCTGGCCCTGCACTGTCTGACTGAAAGCTGCGAAGTCCCAGGAAGTCTTTGTGATGCAGTGGCTGGTCAGCATAGAGTGGTCGTGACTGGGAAGGGCTGGGGAGTTTGTAATTTAATGAGGATGTGAGGGAGAGGGAAAGAGATGGAAGGTTTTTTTGTCATTAAAAACCTTAAATTAAAAGAAAATCTTCCCAGAATAGTTTCCAAAATGGGAGGTAGGCAGGGGGAAGGATGATACTTTTTTCATCTTTGTAAGGAGAAGTGGATTTTGGGGAACTATTTTGGGTCCAGTGAAATCTATAGGGAAGGCATCAGCTAAAACATTTTAATCTCAGGTTTTGCTTGGTCACTTTCTTGAAATGTTGGAAAAACTTTGATTGAGATAAAGGATGGATTTTTCTGTCTTAGGTGGATAACACTTTTCACACACACCTCTTCGCCTCCACCAGAGGAGGAAAAGCAGATGGTAGATGCAGGTCAGTCGACTACGGGAGAGCTGTAGGCCCTGTGTCTACAGTGGGTGTTAGCCACTGCAGCCAAGGACACCTGCTCCGGGCCCTCCCCATACCATTGCTGCTGCCAGGAGAGCCATGCAGCATGATGGGTGCCCTTCTCTTGGCACCAGATTCAGTCACCCCTGCACTGGTGTTGGAGTCCCAAGCCCCTAATCTCACAGCCTTGCATATTTCCGCCGAGATGTTGCTGTTGGCCCCGCAGAGACAGTCCACAACCTCTTCAGGTGAAACTGTTCTTTATGACAGATCAGTGTCCCAACCCTGCCAAAATAAGGTCATAAAACCATATTTCCTCTTGAAACTGCCCTGAGCATGCCCCAACTTCCGAGTAACACTACAGCCCTGTACCAACAGTGCTCTTGCTGCTGGGGTGTGACATGGATATCGCACCAGAGGGCTGTGTTTCTCTCCATGCTTTCTTTTTAACAAAAGCTATAGTCTTCTGCAGAGAACAGCAATACTGAGGATTTGTCAGGTCGAGATGCGAGGAGGGTGGCATGTGTGTGGCCTTGTGGAAGGAAGAGTATCCTTGCACAAGAAGGAGGGCTTGTGACTTTGAACATGGGGCACCACCAACTTTCCTGCCCTAGTGCCTCAATTTTAGCTAGAATAACTGCTTCAAAGCAGGGTTCTGTACATGATGGGGCTTGTAAGTGGTGTCAGGCCAAAGAAAGTTAGCAAAGAGTATTTCAGGTGTATTACAGACCAGGAGCCAGGTTGACTGTGTCAGTGTCTGCATCGATCCATGGAGGAAATAGGGTGGAGAAGAGTCTTTGTCTCTTGTGGCAGGCCCTGGGCTCAGCCTCCATCACCTGCCTGGAGACACGGGCAATTCCAACAGCAGGAGCAGAGATTGGTACAGCAGGAGGGAGTTCAAGAAACAGCATGCCGCATAAAAGGTGAAGGAGGATTTGGGGCAGTGATGGAAGTTCAAAAGAAAGGATGCTGCTGAGTACGAAGCCCAGGTGCTTCAGCTGATGCTTATTAGAACTTCTCAAACCAGCAGGATAATGTGAGCTGGCCTCCTGGAAGACATCTTTGATGGTGGGGTTTGGTTTTTGGTTTTTTTGGAAAGTGGAGGAAAGAGGGAAATTTCAGACTTCTGGCCAGGATGCCAAGGCTGCAAAGGTAACCCCTGTGTTGTGGGTGAGCCCAAATTAGACCTGGCTTGAATTTCAAAGAGCAAAGATGTATGGCAAATCAAGCAGCGTTGGGGGATGAGGGGGAGGAGAAGATAGTGGGATTCAGCCAAAGCTTTCCAAAACTCCGAGGAAAGTTAAGTCAGGCAGGGATGAAAGCTAGCAAGTTCCTGTGCTTACTGGACCTGCTGGCTGAGCTCCACTTCAACCCATAGCCTGGCCCTGCCCTGTGCTAGGAAGAGCAGGATGCATTTGTAAGGCAGTTGTGAGTCTCCTCTCCCCCACCCCTCCACCTACTGTCTTAGTCAGGGGCGATCTTGGGGCCTTGCTGTCTGTCTCCACCCTCAGGGACCTGGGGAAGCACTGTCGCGCTTAGGCTGTGGCCTGCCTTTCTTGGGGCTGCTTATTTCTTTTTGAAGAGCTTGCGGAAGGAGCTCCGGAAACCCCCCTTGGGCTCGTGCCGCGGGTTGTGGTCGCTGAAGGATGTTTGCTCATTGTCATCCTTCTGGCAGAACCTGGTGTTGTCTTCTGCATGGAGCTCCTAAAAGGGAAAAGACAATTTAACCAGCATTTGCAACCTGACATCCTTGTTCCCTTCTCCCTCTCTCTCCCTCTCTCTCCCTCTCTCTCCCTCTCTCTCCCGAGATCT
>JAVKLA010000014.1:31338783-31372025 GCA_034782735.1 Sagittarius serpentarius | reverse complement strand
GGTTTAGATTGGATATTAGGAAGAATTTCTTTACTGAAAGGGTCATTAGGCATTGGAACGGGTTGCCCAGGGCAGTGTGGAGTCCCCATCCCTGGATGTTTTTAAAAGTCATGTAGATGTGGTGCTTAGGGATGTGGTTTAGTGAGGGACCTGTCAGTGCCAGGTTAACAGTTGGACTAGATGGTCTTATGGGTCTTTTCCAATCTGGGCAATTCTATGATTCTATGATACGCACCCTGCTGCGGGCCATAGCTCTGTGCAGGTGAGTGCCAAAATGCTCACAGGCTCCTGGTCCAGGGAGCGGGGGGAGCTGTGTCCCCATGGCTCTTCTCCCTCTGCCTCATTCCCCCTGCTCAGCTGTCCACCACCTCCTTCACTCCCTAGACTTTTTTCTGTCTTTTCTTGCAAGGTTTCCTTGCTGGCTTTTCAGTTGGGCTGTTGGAACCTTCCTCCCACCATCATCTGCATCTACAGCCTCATCTGCATCTTGCCTCATTTTAATGGGAGGGTGTTTCTCCAGGCAGCACTGAGAGAACTAGCTAAGCACCTCACAGCACCCTCGGCCTCTTCCCCAGGAAGTGTGAAGGGCATCTTCCCCCCTGACTGTGACAGCTCACAGCTGACTCTGAACAGGCACTGCAGACTACAGAAACATTGCTCCTGCAAGACCTGGTGTCCCTGCCATGCCAGTGGTTGTCTGAGGGACGCAGTTGCTGGGCTCTGTCTGTTTTAACGCAGACTTTGCATGGATTGTAGACCCATGCTAACAAACACAGGTGAAACAAAAACCATGGGCCAGATCCTTGCTGGTGTAAATGGGCTGAGTTCAGCCAAGTCATGCTGGTTTACAGCGGCTGAGGATCTGATACTAAATCCATTGGTTTTCTGAACCCAGCACTCCTCACAGCAGGTGGAAAGGCACCTTTTTAACTAGGTTCCACCCTGTAGCACTGATTTCGAATGGCTTTGTGAGTACTTGGTGACCATGCTTAGATACAACATTTACTTGTGGGGGAAGCTCAGTCACAGCTAGAGACACACGAGAGGCTAGCTTGTCTCACGGGTGTTCTAGCTGTCACTCAGCCAGCTGTGTGCCTCAAGCCCGTGCTTGTCCCCAGGGAAGATGTGTGTGAAAAGGAGTTGTCTTGTCCCTCCCTTGGGCATGTACATGCAGATGAGGACTTTGAATGTGTGGACTTGGAACCTATTTTGGCATGTTCTGCCCTAACTGCGTCTCAGATCTTTCTTGGGCTGCTGCCGCTGCTTCTGCACCACCATGTGCTTTTGGTTTTTTTTTCCTCCTCCTATTTAAGCCTCCTTACTTCCAAAAAGCTCTGTTTTTCACCCACTCCTCTCTGTGGGGGGAAGTAGCTCCTTTGGGAGCTTCGAGATGAGGCTGAGATCATGTGAGGCTGGACATTCCTCTCCTGCTTCTGCTGCAACCGGCTCCCACTGCTGCTCCGTGTACTGTAGAGTCTGGTGTTCACGCCCTCAGCGCTCCTCGGCAGCTCCTTCAGAGACCTGCTCAGCTGCTTGCCTTTGCTGTGGAACATCTCACGCTTGTAAGTACTGCTGCTTACAGGAGTGCAGCTTTTGGGTAATGGCTGTAAGGCATGATCTGTCCTCTCTGGTTCTGATGTGAAGTTAACAGGCCTAAGGAAGCAAATGTCTAAGCTGGACTCAGAAGAGGCTGGGGAGCAATTCTCAAAGAGAGCAAGGTTTTGGAAGGCATCATCTTCGTAGGGGCCTGGCAGGGTGAAAACTTCCCCAGGGTAGTCAAACTCTTCGTAGCTTGGTGCAAAGTTCCTCGCATCCTGCAGCAGCTCCACAGAGGTCCTGATGGCTCTCTCTGTGTTCCCCACCGCATCAGCTGGTGGTGCTTCATACTCCATTTCAGGGATGGATTGTAAGGGGGCTGTCAGAGCCTTGAGTTCCTGCTCTGTGAGCTGAGAGGATGCAAGGATGTTCTCTGGCCTCTCATGTTTTCTACTTTCCATTTCCCAGTCAGGGGGCTTTACAGTCTGGATGTTTTCCATCACGGTTGGCTGGGGTTTCTTCATCTGGGGCATCAAATGCCTTAAAAATAAGAAACAAAACAAAACAAAAAAACAGAAGGAAGTGGAGTACTAAAGGATGACCGAGAGACAGCGTGACAAGCCCCCCTCCCCCCTCGGTTCCCCAGACTCATTCTCTTGCTTTTAAGGCCAAAAGGTATTTTCATATCTTGGAGAACAGTAACAGAGCTGCCACTAATAGAAATTGCCTGGCTGGGTTAGCAGGAGCAAACTTGCAGGGGTAGAACTGTTTATCTAGTAGCTTTGGCTGACTTTTGTACTCTACACCGTGAAATGAATAGAAACTGAGATGAGAAGCCAACTGCTCCATCTCTCTCCTGTTCATCTGCATTTTGGATTTTTACTTTACTTCTCTTTCTGTAATGTAGGGGCTGTGTCTTACTTTCCTGTGGTCTGATTGTCTTTTCAGGTGGACAAGGTTCCTCTCTTGGGTGGGGTGACTCTGTCCCCAGAAGTGCGTTAGGAGGACTTGGAGGGCTCCTCCCCTCCGTGTGTTCCGGGTTAGTCAGCAGAGAGTACTGCGCTGGATGAGCTATTAGGTACAGGGTGTGCACCTCTATAGCCCTTAACGATCACTAGTTAGGAAAGTCCCGCTGCCATCTTCTGGGGACATAATGAATAGAGTGGGGGAGCAGAAACCTTGTGATGTTCAAGATGTGCAGAGCTTTGCATCTGGGGCAAGATAACCCCATGTATCAGACCAGGCTGGGATATTTGGGTTGAGCAGTAGCCCTGGTATGAACTTTGGGTTATAGCCAATGCCAGGGTAAAGATAAGCTGACAAGCACGTTCTTGTGGCAGACAAGGAAAACCCTGACCTGAGCTGTATTAGGAGCTGCATGGCCGGCTGAGCCTGGGGAGTTATTTTCACCCCTTCTGTTCAGTGCTGATGAGGCCCCACCTGGACCTGTGCTGGGTCCTTAGTTCAGGATGAATGTGGGGAAACTGGGGAGGCACCAGCTGAGGCTACCAAGATGGGGCCTGGAACATCATGTCTGTGAGGGGAGGGAGATTGGCTTGGGTAGTCTGGTGAGAAGGAGGCTAGGGATTGGTCTAATAACACTACCGTTTGAGGGGGACTCAGAATGATGAAGCCAAACTCTCCTTGTTAGTGTCAAATGATGTAAGGAAGCACAACAGCCACAAATTGCTGACATAAGAAAAAAGGCAAGTGTACCGTGCTTCTCTAATCATCATCTCAGTTGGCACATTCCAGTAGGCTAGAAACGGCCAAAGATTGTCGGGTGCTACCAATAGCCCTATCTTTCTTGAATTAGTCTTGTGTCTTTTTGAATCCATTTGTACTTGTATCTTGTGATAGTGAGTCCCATCATTCAATGATGTGCTGTGTGGAAAAGTACTTTTTTTGCTAGTCTGAGACCTTGATCATGTTTCCCAGCTCTTGTAATGCTGACAGTGCATAATGCGGAGCGTTACTATGCACACCATTGCCAGGCCTACACAAATACATAGCCTCCCTGGTACACTGTTAAGACAGCTAGCAAGAGCGTTGACAGCCCTGGGTAGAGCTCGGAAATGTTTCCTGCTTGTAAGCCACATGGTAGTGGATAGCAGGAAGGAGCCAGCCCTTCATATCTCTGTGCATAAGCAGGGAGTGGTCTTGGAAATGAGTCTGTAACTGCCTAGTGTCACTGGCATAGTATGGGTGAGGGGAGTTTTCAGCCTGCTTTGAAAACCTTCTACTAGATCAATAGGCTTACGGGGTTGTCGTGCCAGAGGAAGGTGCTGGTGGGAACGACTGTATTGTCTCTTCAGAGTGGATCCCGCTGTCCCGGATAGATGTCGCGCTGGGTGTTGGAGAAACCTCTTGGCTCGTACACTGGGAGGTGAGACCTTTGTACAGCTTCACCAGGGATGACCTGAGGGAGGAGAAATCCATCGTCGTGCTAAGAAATAAGGCAGGGAATGAGCACGAGCATGTAGAATCACAGAAAACAGGGCTGGGAGGGACCTTAATATTCCCGTTCACCTCTTCCCACCCCAAGGAAGGACCTCTTCCACCTAGTCTGTCCCAGTCAGCAGGCACCCTGCTTTCTGTCCTCCTTTTAATGCCTCTCCTGGTAGCAGTCCCTCCCCAACAGTCTGCTCCAGCCCTTTACCACCCTCCATATTTGGAAGCTTTGCCTGAAGTTTGATCTTGCCCTGCTCCCCCAGTGAATCGTCACAACGAGCAAAGGCAACCAGATTTTGATTTTAGTAAAAAGCCTTGATTTCAAGGAACTCTCCTGAACCACAACTTGAGAATCTACATTCAGGGTCATTTCTATCACAGTTCATCTCAAACAGGTTATGCGAGGCTTTTGTTTCTCCCACCCCACTCCCCCAGTAAAATAAGATAACACTATTCTTTCTTAATCTTAGCCTATGAGGGCTTCAGACAACAGTCTTGATGTTCACCAGGGCCCTGAGCTGCCAAAGCAGCCAAGTCCCCATGTATTCTCCTACTGGGGAGCGACTTTGCCATCAGCTTAAGCCATCAAATGTTCCCATGAAACACGTGGCTGCTATGTTTACAAGGATTAAACTGATTTCCCTTTCACTCTCAGAGACAGAAGGGCCCACCCCAAATCTGACCTCAGTTTGGAGGAAAAATGCCAACAGCGGGCCTTCTCCAGCCTTCATATGCAAAGGGCTTTGTTTTATTTCAACAGAGCAATATGCCTGTTGATCTCACCTGGACCTAAGCCCCCTGTTTCCAGGCTTCCCACACACCTCCCTTTCCCTGGTGAAAGAGAGAATAAGCTGATGCTTACTTCTTCAGCTTTTTCCTCTTCTGTATAAGCAGGTCTTCATTGCATTGGAAGAGGAGGCTATAGTGTGAGATGAAAACCCGGAGGCGCTGCACACACACCAGCAGCAGGTAATAGTCAGGATGCTCTTGCTCCGTAAACTTCAGGACATTCTGGGGCACAGAGGAGAGCAGGCTGTTTGGAGGGTGTCTTAACCCTTTCTGGGGAGAAGGTGCTTATTGGGACCATGGATTAATGCTCTGGAGTGCCCATGGCACTGCCCTGTGGGAGCACAGTGGGAGCTCTTCTAGGCAGCACCAGTTTCTGAGGGACTTGGATGGGGCCTGCTTCCAGTGCAAATACACAAGTAACCACTGTAAATGTAATCGTGGGATGTGTGGGCAATGCACTGGTTGAGTTTAGCACTGGATAAATAAACCAATCTCTTGTTATTGTAGTACTTGCTGTCTGTGTCTTTTGCCTTGTCTGCAATGGTTTAGTACAATTCAGATAAAGAGTTCTGGTTCACAGGAGGGTTATCAGCAAGCTCTGTGTTGGAAAGGTTGTTGGGCTCTAGGAGACTCTAGCCCTCTCAGTCTCTCAGCCAGCAGGCATGTGGACCACTCAACAAAGAGGCCAGCTCTCATATAGGAGTTAGGTTGGAGCTCACAGTAGGTGTGCCCCATCTCTGGCCTCCTGGTCTCCCAGAGCAGCAGGCAGCAGAGCTTTTGGCTTCCCAGGGGACAAAAGTTGGTTCTGTCTGGCCAAACAAAGAAACTGGCAAATAGATCAAGCTTCAGGTGAAAATTATGAAAATTAAGCCATTCTCAACTGGCTTTCCCTTTCAAAGTTGGTTGGTTTTTTTTTTTTCAGATAGCCTGCTGGCTTAGCCAGAAGCCCTGTACCTGTACAGGCCTGAATACCAGCTCTAAGTTAAGTCACGTGTTGTGGTAAGAGTTCAAGAAGACAGCTTCCACCCTGGGGCCCTACCTGTAGATGAATAAGGTATTCAGGGATTCGCTGGACTATATGGAAGAACAGGATGTAGAGATCAGACTTGATTTCTTCTTCTACCTGAAACAGAGAAAGCAAATTCAGAGTCTCTCCCACCCATAAAACATGTCTGCTTCCAAATGGTTCTGGGGTTTAATGAGTAGTTATGCTGTAAGTAATTCTAACAGTTCACAGGAGCACATCAGTTAAGCGGGAGTTGTGGATTACTACACCAGTCTTCATCTTGGTTCTGGAAGTGATATTTGCAACTCCTTCCACCAGCAATACGAGTCCTAAGGATGAAATTCCTTAGGCTGGGGATTATCTATGAGGGACACTCAGCCTAATTAAGTAGGGGTGTACGTTTAAAATGCAGTAGTTAAGTTGCATTGAAACCCCAGGTAGATGCTGCTGTTCAGAATGGAATTCTCAGTTTAGGCCCAAATGAACTGAACAAAATGAGACTGACTGCTACATGAAGACATCTTGGAAGCGAGCTAGTGTGGTTTAGTTATTGTACTTTAAAACTACCTTTATATTTAACTTCCCTAGTTTAAACCAAGAATCAAGAGTGTGAGACCAAATACCTGAAGCTGAACAGCAGAGACTGTTTTCTCTTTAAAGCACTTACAGCCTCACTCTTGGTCTCCCTGTTTGGACGAGTCCTCCGTTTTCCAGGAGACACCATTTGCCTGCGACAGGTCTGGATAGCATGTGCATAGGCATGCTTTCTGGGAGGTTTGATCCGAGACATTATTTTATGTCACAGCAGAAATACAGCTTTGGTTACAAACAGTGATGAACACATTAAAGGTGCCTTTTGTAGGTGCACATCAGCCATGGCAACATTTGGGAAACTGGCATTTGGTAACAGAACAGGTGGATTGGCAGAAGTGTCCTATCGTGGGCAGGCATAACAGGAAGAGATTCAGGCTTGCATGTTGCCATTACGTGTTTGGGAAGCAGGCAGGAAGTTTACCTCCTTCAGGATCACCACGTGGATCAGAGAGATGCATTCTGGCAGGTCCCTCAGGTAAGCAACATAGTAGTCCAGAAAATTATTCTTACAAAAGGGAAGAAGAAAAGCACAAACAAACTTAAGAGAGATTTTTGGTCATACAGCCAGCCAGAATGAGAAACTGTTGATTCCCCACCATCACTCCTGGGGGCTCATCAGTGCAGCAGAGCTGTGTGAAGCTTTCAGGCCTTGGGACTTCTCAAGAAAGGCGATTTAATAAAATGTGTTCAGCTGTTGAGCACAGTGTATAAAGCTTTATAGCAGATGGGAGGGATAGAGAGGCTGGGGAGGAAGAAGCTTTTCTTATTTAAGACTCCTAAAATTTATAAAGCATCAGATGAGTTTTTACACATCCTTCCAGGAGAGGTCCCACTGCTCGCCAGGGGTTGGGCAGGCCTTCACCCAGAGAAAGAGGTGCTCTTTTACTTGGGGCTACAAACCATATGGGATAAGGGCCCTGCCCACCCGCTTGTCGTAACTCTGAACAAAGTGTATTGGGGAAGGGGAGCATAAGAAACTGCTCTTTTCGCACCCTCACTGTGAATACAGACATCCAAGCTGCCACGGCTCACATGTGGCTCCTGCAACCAAGTCTAGGTCTTGTGCATTTATTGCAGGGCTGTGCTATGTGGCTGCATGCCCCCAGGTGGGCCTGGCATGTTGGGCTCCCTGACCAACCAAGTACTACAGCAAAGGGGCTACCATGCACCAGGACTCTGCTCAAAGGAGGCTGGCTGAAAAGCAGCCACAGCTTCACAGCACAGCCCCACAGCCACAAGGTATCTCGGCCCACCCATGGGCATCAGCATGACATCATGAATCATAGCAGAAGAGTCCAGAGAGGTATCTGTAACATACCTCATCATTTGTTAACTTCAGGAAGATGTCTCCTAGGATCCCTTGTCGTGGCCAGCTCAGGACTCGCTCCTGTAGAGCGTGAAGTAAATCGACATGCTGCTGGACCAGGTACCGCAAAGAGTTGGGGAAGAAACTGTAGGGAGACAATATCAGACTGGTTACACAGAGCAGAAGCTCAGCCCTAAGAATGTACTGCTGAAGTGTGCATTCATGGCTGGTGAGCACAGGCTTGCTTTACACACGGGTATTATTAACTGCCTTTATTGGAGTCCTGGCTGCACCAGGAGGCCCTGTTTTGGCTGCTATGTACATGCAGGTACCCTCTCCAGTAGGCTATTATTACAGTGTGTTGAAGTTTTCTTAGGCTGACTTGCCAGTGCATTGTGTAGCTGACCAGAATTTGCAGAATTAAAGAGCCCAAGGCAATGCTGCTCTGGCTGATGAAGCAGGACCATGGTCCTGAGCCACCCCATAGAGTGCTTGGAGGAGAGCTCCCTAGCTTTGTATGTTGTTTCATTTGTCAGGGCCTTTAACAAGCCAATGCTTTAATGCAGAGCTGGTCAAAATGTACTACTGCTTTTCTGTCATTTCATGCTGATTTCATCCAGAATCAGAATGAAGATGTCAAATATCAAAATATTTTGCCAGATGGAAAGGTCCCAGGGAAAAAGAGTAAAATTAAAAACTCACATTGGACTATCACGCTTCAGTTTGAACTGTGTGTCATGTAACTGCTTAAATGAGTCCACATGAACCCGTGTACCAAATGTCCCACAGTGGACTTCTGTCAAATGACTCCTTGGCTGTGGGCCTCCTAGGGACAATGGAAAGAGCAAAAAAAGAGAGCTAGCAAGGACTGGGCTCCCCAAATGTGCTTAGGGGCTGGGAACTCCCAGGCCAAAGCTGAGTGAATGGGGAGAGCTGCAGGAGCTATCCCATCCTGGGAACTAAGACAGCTGCCACAGGGGATGGCCTTTGCCAAGAGCTGGGTTTAACTGCTAAGCTGGGTCAGCCCCACTGGTCTTTTATCTGTGTGTATATACCTGTGTATGTCTGTATATATTGATACCTGATGGATGGCAGTCACTAGCCAGGGGCTTATGCCCACAGCAGCTTCTAGAGCTGGAGCTGTGCACTGGGAGAAGCAGGCAGTGAACACACAAAGCTTTGTTTCCATCCGGGCAGGAAGCACGCGAAAGAAGAGTATGAGACTGATGGGACTCAGAAGGAGACTGAAATGTAGTAGTGAAACGGTTTGAGATGGAAGGTGGACAAGATGCAAGGACAGGCAGGAAAGTCTTTAATCGTTGCAAAAACCTTCCAGTGCCTCCAATTTTCAACTAGAAATAAGCTCTAAGTGTTCAAAGATCTCTCTATGGATGAAAGAAAAGTGGGAGAGAGGATGATGCAGAAAGAATACTGACTGAAGAAAACTCCCCAAAAGAGAGATCACGTTAAATCAAATACCTTCTCTCTTTGGTGCTCCTTTTCACATCTGGCCCTTGCAACGTGGCCTTGATCTTCAGGATTAGGGAAAGGTTGATGACATATTTTCTTTCTGACTCCAGCAGTTCCAAAGCGATGTTCTGCCTTTTGGCTTCCAGAAGATAATGGTTAAGTTTAAAAATAAGGAAATGCTGACCTCAAGGACAGCCTCATGTTAGAGCCATTGGGCTGGAATTGCTTTAATGCAAATACTTTGAATCTGAGTTGCAATGAACCATTTTCTGTAGCTTTTGTTTGCTCTTTTTTTCAAGTGGATTTAAGCAAAATGTCAGACTGGTGATCTGACATTAAATCACAAAAGCAGAAAAGTGTCGAAAAGTGACACCAATGTCTTGTCTTTGTGTGTCTACTTTCCCCAAAATATAAAATTCTAGCCTGATGCTACAACACACCCCAGATATGACTGGAGCCACAGTTTGCTAAGAAAGCTCCAAAGCAAATGCGCTTTCCCCTGCAAATACCATTTTTTTCTAGGAGTAGCAAAACAAGCAATCAAAGGCAAAACAATTCATACTAGGGATTCACACTTAGTTTTCTGCAGAATGAGAAGTTGCATTTTTCACCCACTTAAGCAACTACAATGTCACAATCCCATCAGTACTCTGAACCTGCCAGGTCTTGGAAAGGAGAATGGGTGTCCTGGGTGCAGAGCAATTCTGTCAGTGGTACGGACCAGCAAATACAAAGGCCAGAAGTCTCGGAGACTGAGGCCCTGAGACATTCCCCCCTAGCAGGAGAAACTGGCTGGCGTGTCTACCTCTGTAGAAGCTGATTACCAACCAGCTCACATCAGATGTGAACGCAGCTTTGAGCCTCTCTAGCCAGAGTTTTCCACGCTGTCCTTACCAGCCAAAGAGGGTTCACATATAATGTTGTCTGCTGAGCTGTATCTGCTTTGGCCCATGTCTTTCCCTCTGTCCGGCTGCTCTTTGGAAATGTATTCGTCTCCCCAGTCCTTCGTGTCCTTGGGCTGCTTCCACACTGTTGATGGCAGATGCACTTTTGACTGCCCTTCTGTTGCCAAGGAAGGCTTGAGGCTGTCATCTGTCTCTATGGTTGCTCCTGCAATGACAAAGAGCTTTATGGACCTTGACCCCTCAGTTGAGAGGTTATGCTACAGCAGGCAGCTAACCCACATTATCATCCTTTTGAAGTACTGGAAGGAGAGTTTGAAGCATTCTCTGTGCTTCAGAAGGGCTGTAACCTTCTAGCATTAATTTACAAACAGAAGTGCTGTTGGTGAGCACTTTGGTAGAACAAGGTTTGCACTCTTCCAGCATTTATTTTCAGGCCAAATAAGGTCCAAAATTAGACACGTTAGAAAAAAAAAAAAACGTTCCGAGTATGGCTGCACTTCAGGGGTTTGGGACACTTTAGAACGTGGCAATGACATTTATTGGCAGGTATTGTGGAAACAGAAAGTATTATTATAATTTGGATTTAAATGCCATTCTCAGTGGATGTAAAGTGTCATGGATTTTAAATTTTTTGTTAGTGTGATGTGATTATACAGCAGCAGGACTGATAGTCTGAGGCTATTAAATCACAGAGAAGGTAGGGGAGGGTACAAGTGCATTAGAGCCATTGGGCTGGAATTGCCTTAATGCAAATACTTTGAATTTGAGTTGCAATGAACCATTTTCTGTAGCTTTTGTTGTCTCTTTTTTTCAAGTGGGTTCAAGCAAAAGAGCTATCCAGAACAGTGAGTGCTTCTAGTGAACAGCGCGAACATCTAATGGTTGTTCTCATGTGTCCTTTTGCTGGCTAGGATCCTTAGTGTCTCTTTACTATACCCTTCTCTTGCTTCTGACCAATTCTTGTTTTTGCCAGAAAAACTCCTCTGTTACTATTCAGACACGTCTACAAGGAATCTAGAAGCTGGTGGGCGAATAAACGGCTCACCAGTTCTACTGGTGTGTAGTTACCACAAAGACCATCTCTTCCCAAGTGGCAAAATGGTGCGCTCGTTATTCTTTGCCACATCAATTCTTCCTTTCTGCAAGGGCACTTAGAACCTGCAAAAGCAGAAGCAGAAAGACTTTCCCTGCCAAATATCAGTCCTTTGCATTGTCTGTCAGGTATTTGGCACTTCAGGAATGTAGGTTTGCCCTCGTATCTCAACTGCAAGTATGAAAATGGAGGTACGCAGCAAAGTGAAAAGCATTCCTGTGAAATGCATTCCCTGAAAGCGTTTCTTCAGTGCAGTAAAGCAAGTGCTCCAACTGAATCACTGTCCTACTGTTTTTTTGACAGTTTGGTATTTTCCTACCTGGACCTGCTATGACTTTCACACTTCCTTCTCCCATTGGCATGATCCTGGTGTCAGACACTGTTGAAGAACAGAGGGAAAGTTTACAAGAGGAGACAGCTGTAAAGCAGGCTTCTTCCTGCCAAGCCCAGTCAGTATGGTTAGATCCTCCAGTCTTTCACATTTTTGCTATGGAAACACCCCTTTTGGAGCCTCCACTAAGGAGGATTTTTACCGTTGTGGCTCTTGTTGCAGTCTTTGTTTCAGTAGCACCTGCAGGCATGCTAATGTGGGGTGCTGTATGACTGCAGAGGAATGTGAGCAGTCTTGGCTTGTCCTTGCTTAGTTAGGTCCATGTTGGGTAGAAGGCACCCAGCAGGCAGAACAAGAGGATGGAGGCCTGACACAGACCCAGCTGCCATTTTGGGTGGAAAGGAGCTTATTGAAGAGTGGAGGGGTGAGACATCTGGAAAGAAAGGGGCAGTGGGAGAGGTGGGTGAGAGAGGTGGATATGCAAGAGATGAGGGAGAGGGCTAACATACCACCTCAGAGTGGGGCAGAGTGGGGCCAGATTCTGAGCAGAACACAGTAGAAAGCAGCACATGGTTTTCATTTAATCTCTGCCTTTGTTGACATTTGAAATGTGTATGTTTTAGTGTCTTCCTATCTGAACAGCAAGAGTGTGGTAGACCAGTTTAGACCCCAAAGTTAATTATAGAAAAAAAAAGCTGTGGTCCATCACCCTTTCTTTGATTCCAACCTTCACAAGTGTTAGCCAGTTGACAGGGTTTTCCTGGTCAAGGTGTAACCCTAACACCATGGGTTAGCAGCTTCTGCAGCTAACAAGGGGCAGTGATTCTCCTAGCAGCGTATATGTGCAAGGAGCAGTCACAACAGTAGCCTAGTGTGTATATGTACCAGCTCCCACATCCCCTTGTCAAATCAGCCACTGGTATGGCCCCTTCATGACAGCAGGTGTTCTCTGTCAGCCCCATCCCTGTGATCCTCCTTTCTGTGCCCTGCTCCCTTACAGCAAAACAAAATCCACAGGTTGTAGTATTTTCATCAGAGGCTTCTACTTGGCTCTGTCTGTACCACAGGGAAGAAGATCCAGCCTGCTTCCCTTTCCTTGAAGGAGGCAAGCAATGGCTTTTGGGACAGCATTCACAAAGCAGCATCTCCTGAATCCAGGCAAGCACCAAGGCTGCTATCCTGAGACACTGTGCCAAAGTGCATGCGCAGACCCAGGAGCACCCCTGTTCTCTTTTTGTGCTGCTGGCACCTGAGGAAAACTTGGTGTCCTCTTACCCTAATGACCTTTTTCTGGATTTTCTCCTGACGAAGGCACTGCATTTGCCTGCTCTATTTCCTACCTTTTTCATAAGTCACGTTGTGTAAAAGACTTGTAAAATCTTCATTGATTAGCACAGGTTCTGGGAGGTTAATGGATCGAAATGGGCTGCCCTGGAGAGGTGTAGGCACTGTCTGTGACCCATGATCATCCTTCTGTGCTCTTCTGTACAAATACAAAGAATGAGACAGTTGGAAAGCATGAATGCTACAGGTGAAAATGCTACACTACAGTTGTGGCAGACACCAGTATAAGTACAAGCACAGAGTCAGAAGTAGGACAACTCCAGCAGAGACCAGGAAAGGAGTTGGCTTTGATGGAGTTGGCTTTGATGCAGTTCATGAACAATGTTCTGGAAGCAACTTCCGCTGGCTATAGGAGAAGGTTATTTCAGCTCTGTTCTTTTGCAGAGCATATTTCACCTAATTAAATGGCTTAATTAGCTAAGGGGCTAGCCTAGATTTGCAGAGTGTTTGTATCAAGGCAGCTGTACGCTCATCATCAAAACTCTGTTTTCAGAAGGAGGCTAATCAGGGCCAAGGTGGACGAGCTGTCTGCTTCATCACGGCAACAGTGTGGCCCAGCAGTGTGCAAACACGCTCCTGCATGACCCTGCTCAGAGAAGAAAAGGCTGGTGAGAGGAAAGCAGAGCCTGAGTGCACCATCAGGAGACCACTGAGTTCTGCGCACTTGGAAGGGGAAACTGCAGTGCTATTGTGTGACTTAGCAATAGCTTGTAACGGTGAAGGCTCCTGACTTTCAACAGTATTTCTGCCCCAACATGTCTCTAGCAGGTCTGTGTGTTTCACCAGGCCCTGGTTTCCCTGAGAGGTGCTGGGGCTATTTTGCTGTTGGGATCCCAGTGAGGTGTTGGTGTTTTTCTGTTGTGTTTGCTCTGCGCGGTATGTGTCTGAAAGCCTGGGGTGAACTGAAGGCTAGAGCTTCCAGTAATAATCAGGGTTGATGCATATGTCCGGCCAGGAAAAGATTAAGAAATTAAACTATAAGGAAATGAACAAAACGGACACCACTGCTAATTAGTACTTCCGGAGCCCTGGAGTTCGGGCCCTTACTTAGCTTTCACTTTCCGTGATTCCCGCCGCTTCTCTTGCTGCAGCTGTTCAATTTTCTGTTGCATTTCCTCCTGCTTGGCACTGATTTCTTCAATCATTGACTTTGCATCGCTGAGCTCCTCCTGAGAAACAGGCAAAAGCAGAGCATTCCCAGGGTGCCCATCAGCCTTACATAGCACAGCTTTGAATGCTGGCTGGTGTGCACTAGAGATGCTTCAGGGTGCTGCGGAGAGTGGCTCTGTGCTTAGACACTCTTCCTTTGCAAGTCCAGTGTGTGTAATACATGTGTGTAATACAGTGTGTGTAATACATGCCATGCTGTGCATGGCAATCCTTAATTCAACTACAGGCAATTCACCCAAGCCAGCATGATTTCACATGGTTAAGGCACTGGTGGGAGATGGAGACATAGGGCTTCATCCACCACCAGTTGAAAGCATTGGGAGGACTCCTGCCTTTAATGGCATTTGGAGGTTGGCCTGAGGAAGCACATTTCCCTCTGCAGTTCTCCAGCATGTGTATTCACATGTTGCACTTGATTCAGATCCCAGTGTGATCACTCACATGTATAATCTTTTGCTGGTCAGGCCTTGGAGCTGCCTTTTTAGCCTGGTTTCCTAAGGAAATGTGGCCCTCCGTAACCTCCCTGTTAGCACGTCCTCCCTCAGGCAGTTTCAACCAAGCCTTACTCTGATGTAGAGCGCTCTGATGCATGAAGTTCCTGCCGGTTTCATCAATGTGAGCAGCAGGATGGGAGAGAGAGACTCAAGAGTTTCTTGTAAGTCGAAGGAGAGGGATTTTCCCCAAACAAGGAGGTGGCTTCACTGGGAATTCAATATTTGGACAGTCAACATGAGCCTGAGGCAGAGGGAGAGCAGCCTTTGCCCCCTCCTGTTGCTTGCCATAATTCCTTGTATCTGGATTTTAAACCCCCCTTTTCCCCCACCACAATGTCCTGGATAACCCTGCCTCTGGTTGCTTTGAGATCTCTGCCATGTGCCCTTACACTTCTTGTTGTCTCCCTTGCTCATCTAGGACCACAGGGCTCCTTTTGACCATTGCCATCCATCTCTCCCTGTCACAGGGTCAGTAACAGGGTTTTCCAGTAAACAGCCCTCTTTAACTTCACAAGGTATTATTGACTCAGCAAAACCCCATGGGGAAAATTTACCATAAAAACAATAAAACAGTTCCTCTGCCTCCCTCCTCACAGGCAGTCATCCAGTTTCTGCATGGAGACGCTGGCTGGTTTAAAGCGTGCATCAAACCTTCTTGCTAGGCTCTCTGTCCAGTCCTTTGTCTTTATCCTCTTGGGACGGATCAAACCAGGCAGCACTTCCTCCCAGCCGTGTGGGAATGCAACTTCAAAAGGCTTTAGGGTTTTGTGTTAATTCCCTGCTCCCCAGTGGCTTTGGTTCCTGCAGGAAATGCAGGAGACCTGACCCAGGGAGAGGTATGGCACTGTGGCCCAGCGGCAGCATGTGAACAGGCCATATACCCGTTGCAAGTGCAGCCCAGAGCAAGGGTTGCTTCTGCCCAGGGTAGCTCGCACCACTGCCTCACGGCCCATCGAGAAGGCTAAACAGGCCAGAGCATGGGTTATGTTTGGGTTGGAGTAGTCGGGGGAGACATAAAGCGGAAGGAAGTGCACCAGATACATCTGAAACAATTGCCAGCTCATTTTCTTTGCAAGTAGGAAGGATTGATGGAGGCAGGGGAATGCTGCCCCATGCCACCTGAGTTAATATGGCAGGTATGCAGCCCCCCTGCAGGTCACACTCCTACCTTGAATGTGTTGAGGGAATTCTTCATCTCAGCCACTTTCTCTTCCATGGCACAGCGGCAACTCTTGACCTTCTCCTCCAGTGCATACTCGCCATGCTGGATTCGCGACAGCTCCTGCATCGCTTCTGTGAAACCCGCCTTCAACTCAGAGGCTAATGCCTGCAACTAGAGGAACCACAAACATGGTGGGTTCAGTCCCTCCTCCCAGATGCAGGTGGCTGTGTCCCCGAGGGTCACCCATGGTTCAGAGTGGCATGAAGGCTGGGTATAACCCATCCTGTAAGGTGCTGTCCTCTTTCTCCTCCTCCTGTCATGGCTGGGAGACATGGCCCCTGCTGCAGCCTCAGTACAGGGTAGGAGGTGTTTGCCTTGGGCAGTGAATGTGCCCCTTTTTAGACTTAGAGTTTTTCCAGGCTCCCTGGCAGTTTGCAGCCTTTCAGTCTGTAGAAGGAGAGGACAGCCTGAAACATGCCAAGAAGGTTTGCGATAACAGCAGCCAGATTACCAGTCCCCAAAGGAGCTGAGCAATCAAGAACATGTCCATTTTTTAGCAAGTCCTCCTCCCCGACACGTTCATGGGACTGGTGCTCTCCCCAGACAGGTCTAATGCCTCCTTGCTCTCCAAGGGCTGTGGAGAAGCTCTGTCCTTGGTCAGTGGGCCCTTTCTGGGGAAGGAGGCAGCTCTTTAACTCTTGATGGGAAGGGGGCGGGAGGTTTTCTCCTGGCATACAGTGACACTGTGCCCACTCTCCCTATTTTCTGTCCCTAGAGGCCCTAGCGCTGCTGGAAGAGCTCACAACCTAAGCTGGAGGCAGCCGGTTGATAGCTGGGCGAAGCAGGAGACAGACCGGGGCGAGCCAGGCTGGCAGAGCGAGCAGACAAGGCAGGCGCGGAGGTGGGCAGTGAGGGGAGGTAGGTGGCTTGCGGAGGGCTAAGCGGGGACACCCTCTTTGGGGGCAGCTTGGGCTGGCGACCCTGAACTCTGCCCCCACTGCTGTGAGCAAGGCACTCGTTCTGCCTGCACAAAGCCCACAGCGAGGTCGCGGCCCAAGGCACTTCGGTACCAGTGGTTTTTACCTTTACAACAGAAATTCGGCCTAACATCTGGTTATAAACTGAGTCCAAAACTGGAGCACTGATGGTAAGAGGACAGCCACCCCGGGGAACTCAGGCGCTTGAGTCCTGTAAATGGAGCAGAGATGGCTTCCGATACCTCGGCGCAATGGCATGCACCATCCTCCTCTGATCAAGACTGGCAGCGTCTTTACAGAGGACGGCTGCCTGACATCCCCACTCCTACCCCAGTGCTTACCCCACAGTCCCCAGTCTGGTCTGGCTGGACACACGTTCCCAGAGCTGCCTGTGTAGGAGGAGCGGGACTGACAGGAGCTGGGACAGGGCAGAGGGGAGCAGGAGGCTGCGGACACCTCCCCTCCTCAGGCAGTCAACCCTGACTCACCAGGCCAGCTGGAGCTCCAGACCCTTTGGTTCAACCCTTTCACCCACCCTTCGTGGCCACAGTGGACACCTTCCTGTGACACTCCTGTGTCACAGAAATTGTTACCCTGTGACCTGTGAGTGTAGCCTGAAGGGTTAGAGGGGCTGCTTGGGGCCATGGCTGCTAGGGGAGGCAATGACCATACTGCTTCTGATATCTCAGCCTGCGGGGGTTGAGCCAGATGGTCTTAGCATCATCAGACATCCTAACATACTTGCCTGGAGAAGTGGGGGGATATAAAGTACTGCAACTATGCAAAATGCTAATAGTCCCATCCCTGCTCACAGGTGCTTGCCACGCTTCCACGCTGAGCTGACACTGCTAAGGCAGAGTCTCCTTGCTGGCCTGCATCAGGGCTAGGCATTGCCCACTTTCCTCCAAGTGAAAAGGAGTGATTTCATCAGATCAGTCCCTTCCAACTTAAATGTGCTATTCTATTCTATCCTGTGCTATCCATTTTAGAGATCTGCTTCAGGATGGAGATGTCACAGCCTCAAGTCTTGCTAGCAGTGGAGTAGTCTGGAAGCTGGCCCTGGAGATAACAATGTCTGGGGAGAATAAGCCCAAAATGAAATGTTTCTGCCCACAAGCCTGGCCATGTCATCCTTGGATGCTGATCTAGAGGTTTCAAAGTCAGAAACTGCTAGGCGTCAGCAAAAAACACTGCAGAGACTTTGGTGTCCATGTGCACCGAAACGCTCTGAGAAAGCAGAGTTCAGGCAGCCAAAAGAAGGATTAGGACTAGGGGCGGGACTAAAATATCCTCTGCATCTAAGAGCAGAGTGTCACTTGTTATTTTGGTGTTTATTGTTGGCCAATCTGTGCTTTTGCAGTCATAGTGCTAGCTTGGTTTCTTTGTGTATCCTTCCCAGTGCTCAGACCCCAGCTTGGGTCTGTCCTGCCCGGTACATCCTTCCTCAGCCCCATGCAGCTTGCAGTAGCTATTTCAGACACCGAAATGCATCTTACGGTCGCATTTCCCTTTGTTGCCACTTGATGGATGAAAGCAGGCAGCAACACCAATCAGCCACATCTGCCAGGTCTTGTGTGGCCGGATGTGAAGTGCTGAAACCCTGAGAACTCCCTCCTCTGCTGCCCTCAGTGCTCAGAGCACAGAAAGGAAACACAAACAGCCTTGTGGCATTGGATGCAAGTTTGATCCAAAACTGAGTGGAGTGGTACAGGAACAACATGTTATCTTTGAACTCCTGCCAAGCGCAGTGTAGTGCTTGAGCTGTGGATTTTAGTTTCTCATTTCTAACGACAAGCTGTAGAAAACCATCCTTTAAATCCCATGGGCTGTTACAACAAATGGAAGCTGTTGAAGCATCAGCTCATGCTTATGTCTTGCCCAAGTGATTATGCCTACAGGACTGGAGAGGCATTTTGCAGGTTTGTGAACTGCTGGGAAGTCAAGCTAATTCAAAGTTTCTAAAGTGCAACACATACCAAAAAAGACAGACTTCATACTACCACAGAAGTCTGGCAACAGTTTAACTGTAATGTGTTGCCTTGACTCACCTATTCCTGAGAATAAATAAACACCTTAACATTTAAGTTGTGGAAGTTAAGAAACACACCTTAACAACTTAAGTTGAACTAATGCCTAGAGGATAAATGAATCTGCATGGTCACAGGAAGTCCTTAGAACCTGTCCAAGAACTGTTCAAAAAAAACGTTTAGGCATCTAAATAATTTAGAACGAGGTACACATTTCAGCCCCCACCTGTCTTTGGAGTGCAGCCCTCAAACCTGACAGAGCAATGCAGTGAGGGATCCAGCGCCATACATCTGTAGCAGACTGTGTCTTTCTTGTGGGCCATGACTCCCATTTTACCTGCTGCCTTGATGTTTTCCAGCTCTGTGTGGAAAAACCATGCAAGTAAAATCTCTAGCAAGACCAAGTAAAACTGTGCTGTGCTCTGTGGGTAGCTGTCCATGAGGAAATGAAGGGATTTTTCTCCCCTCTTTGCATTACTGATTAATAGGACACTGAGAAGCAGTCACTTGTGACTCTCACTTGTCCTCCAGCCCAACAAGGATATGAACTCTCTGTCAAAGTCCACCTGGAGAAGGGAGCAAGTGTTTCCCAACATGGAGGGCAGAACTGTGACCACGCGGATGAAGTAATGGCAGCTACAGGGGAGGAGAAGGGTGAGACTGGAAGGTGTACAAGGAGCATTTCTCAGCCTGGTTTTGACTTTACTCTGCAAGAGTGGAGCTCTTTATATATAACAGCTGTGAAATCTCCTTCACTGAGCCTCTACTAGTCTCACTTGCTGTGCTGTCCCCAAAGGGTGGACAGGACTGATGCTGCTTCCAGGACCAGAGGCAGCAAAACTGCAGAGCCTCCCTATCCTCCCTCGGTGGGTGCCAGCAATTTGAACCGTTCGCAAAAGACAGTGACCGTCCCTGCATCCTAAAGCTTTGTTCAGACTTTGAGGCAGCCCGGGGAAGATGGTCATGGCCAGGAGGCAGGGATGGCTTATGGAAGGAAGGGCTGGGGTGGAAAGCAGAGGGCAGAGCCTTGGTGAGCTAGGATTACTCCCCTGGCTGCCACTGAGAGAATGAGAGGGAACCCTTGCTTCCATGAGTAGCTGTGTCCCCACGTATCTTACCCAGCACTAGCCAGGCTGTCCAGGACTCTGTGTCTCCAAAGAGATGGCTATTTGCATCTGCCATTTGCATCTGCCACCCTTGGCAGCTGCCTAGGGTCCTTACGGTAGAACAGGGCCTACTCTCAGGGACCTTGAGCTGAAGCCTGTCAAAACCAGTAGAAAACAGGCTCATGATGAAGAAATACTGCACAGGAATGATTCAGGTGTTATAAATATATCCTAGAAAAGAGCAGAACCTTCTGTGGCCGTGAAGGAGTACTGTCTGTGTTCCTTCCCTCAGCTTATCTACCGTCCATCACTTTGCACATCATCTTACGTGGCTGATCTGAAGAAGTAAGTAAACATCGTGTCACCCAAAAGAGGGCTGTCTGAGGACACTGCCTGAAACTAGTCTGGCACAAAGTCCCACACTTCCCACAAAGCCAGGGTCTGATTTTTCTGAGCTGTATGATGTATGCTTTTACCAGGGAACAACTAATTTCTAGCACAGCTACTAACTCCTATGTTTAAGGGCAGCACTTCTACAGCCAAGCATTAGGAAGGCTTGCAATGCCTCATAGCAGGAAAGCAGCAGAGCTGTGCTGATTTACAGTGGTAGAGAACCTGGCCCTAGGAGTATATCCAGTATTTATATTCCTAGGCAAGGATGGTAGGAATAAAGGCAGAGCAGCAGGGTAAGGACAGAAGAGAAGGATGGAGATACTTAAAAGGGGCTGCAAAGCACTTATCAGCTCGTTTCACGTCTGTGCAGTCTTTTTTTGGTAACTGCAGTGTCCATAGGGCCCTTGCTGCAGCAGAAGGGGACAGCTCGGCTGAGTTCCTCTGGAAAGCAACACGTGTGCACGGTGTTCCCAGCACACTGTCCTAACAGCGTGCTAGCTTTCCATGCCTGGTGGATCCACTGTGCTGGGCCGTTCAACAGTCCAGTCACAGCTCCTGCTTGGAGCTGTCTGCATGGGAAAAGAGGATGGGACAAGAGAAGCACTGACTACTTAAATGGAGAGCAGTATCTTCTCCTCTTGCCATGGTGCACTTACAAGCAATTACAGGCATTAGTGTTGCAATGGTGACAAGGGAGGTCTCAAATAGTCAGGGCTTCCAGTTCAGGGATATGTTTCTCTTTCAGAGTATGGTTCCGTATTGAACCAGACCAAGGTTTAAAGTGCTCAAACCTCTGTTGCATTTCCTGCAGACTGGAAATGCGTAGGAAACATCACTGTGGAAACACTGAAACTGCATCTTCCAGGAAGGATGCTCTCTGGGCTGTGGTATAGACAGTCTTGTTGCATCCACGATGGCTAATTGCAGCAAGAATGGCAACTCGAAGAGTGGCTTGCAGAGCTCTGGAAGTCCTGATCACCTTGAGCCAACGTGGGCTCAAACAGAGGGTTTCCAAGCTCCTGGCTGGGGAGACACACAGAGAGGTGCAGGAAGACTCAGTGCTCTGGCCAGCCCAGCTGCTGTGGGTTATCAGGCAAGAAGAGCATCCCATGGTCCAAGGAGCTGTGAGGCTGCCAGGATAACTCAGAGCCCCCCAGGAGACTTGGCCCCCTTGACCCCCACCCCATGTCAATCAACACATCCTTGCTCCTGGGACAGTTCATCAGGTTTGGTGAAAGCTCATCAGAGCTCAGGCATGAAATCTCCCTCCGGCCCAGTGAACTGACATTCTCTAATTGGAGCTAATGATGCCAGCTAGTTAATTAGCTGAGCTCACAATTCACCTGTCTAAACATAACTGGTTGTGAGAAGACAAATTTTACTGAAGCGTCTTTTAAGATGAGGCCCAAGATGTGATATGTGTGACATTCATTCATGCAGTGTGCACATTTTAGTTGCCATGTTCCTTGTAAATGCCTACGGTTTTCCTTCCATTTAATTTAGCTTTCTAACTACTGTTTATCTATTAGTAACTCTTCAAGTTATTTAGGGCATTTTGCTCATCTTTACCTGGGAAATCTGTGTTGCAGGGGTACTCACAGGCACACTTTCAGTCTCTCCTGTGGGAATAAAGAACTTCAGTCAATTAAAATGACTTATTATGGTTGCTATAAATAACTGGAACAGAGGGTATGAAGTCCCTCTTGAGGTACAAATCAGTTTTAAAGGACTCAAGTCTCCACTTTAGGAGGTGTGAACACCATATCAATTGTAAAATAAACTGCAATTATAAAACAAGAATGGCTCACCTAAATCAGACATTAAATTCACCTCATTTGCTGTCCTGTGTCTGTCCAAAGCCGATCCATGCAAAGAGGTGAGAAACCTTGTATGTGCAATTAGGACTAAATTGCCCCTTGTGAAGTTCAGTTCTGTGTACCAGCCTTAAGTAACAGGTCTCCCCTAAAGCGTTACTGATCCATCTCTTTTCTGAAACTGTGAATTTTATCCTCTACTATATTTGTACATATTTCTATTATCTCCACAAAAGGCTGATCTGATCTGTATATTTTAAGCCCTAAGTTATATTTTGTTACAATGCATTCCAAGCAGTAATCATGTCTTTTGTAACACCAAAAAAATACCTTTTCATCAGTTTCATCATTCCTAGGTTTCTGTGGCATTGCGATCCCACCTGATCTTGCACAATGGAGCTAGACTTCACATTTCTGAAACAGACATAGCTCATGGAGGAGCTTATATCTGTTTTGCAGAACTGTTTTGGACACTGCAGAGACATTATCTCTAGGCATCAATGGGTTCTTGATTAAAACCAAAAAGTCTGTATTTATTATTTCGTCTTCTAACTTTGTCTTTCCTGTGCGGAAATCTTCAGTTATCCAACAGAAATTATCGCTGGTTGTGCTGCCATTGCACTTTGAGGGAACTGCAGTCCAATGGCTATTGGTTCCCACGTTATTTCCTATGTCAGGCTCCCTGCCTGGCCTTCACTCCCAGAAACACCATGCCACCCAGTTCCTCGTCTGGATCTCCTCCCCGTGGTAATGTCACTTCATGGGGTGGGTTTTCTCTTGCCTCCAAGAATCTGCTTCACCCATCTCTGCTGTCAGTCACAGACATGACCAGTGACCCCATGCCCAATTCTAGGGGCAGCCAAGCTCCCTCTTTCCATGCTGGCTGCAGACGCTCACTGCCTTATCCACCTGGGCCTTTAAGACCGCAGAAATTCAGTCCTGCAGAGGCTTGAAAAGGGTGCAGGGAGGACTCTACACAGTCAGCCAGAGCATGAAGTAGAAAGCTGAAGCCTGCAAGTCAGAACTTTACAAGGCACAGCTATGTTCTGATTTCTTTACCCCTGAGGGGGAATATGGGTTACCACCAAGGGCACCTATGAATTGGCCCTGTTCTGGTCTCTAGGATTTGTCCTGATTCCTGTGCAAACTCTCCAGTGACTCACAGAAGTGAGAGGCAGAGGAGGAGAGGCCATGTGCCCCTCTCTGTCCATGTGCCACTTTCTCCCCATGCTGGCTGGTCTTGCCGCTCTTGGGTTGGGTAGCAGGGTCAGACACTGACCCTCTGGGGAATATCCTCTGAGGTTCCTCCTGGGGAAAACTGCCAGCTGTTTGGGGTCAAAACTCATCAGCCAGCCTACACCAAGTCCCAAGTTTCATCTTTTACATGACAGGTTGTTTTCATTTTTAGCTTTGGCCCTCTGGGTCTTTTCTTTTGGGTTTTCTCTTGCAACGCCACAAACTAGAAACCAACTTTTGGCCTGAAGTGATTGATGAAGCTTTCTCATGATGCCTGGAGTAGAGGCTTGAGAAGGCAGCTAGTGTGTACTGCGATCCTTCTGAATCAAGACAAGTGAGGTACATGTCTGTTCTGATGTAAATGTTACTGCTGGACTCTTACTGTGGGATGGTAACGACTGACCCAAAAAGAGCAAGAGGGCATGTTTCTTAATTAATGTTGGGAGGACAAGGAGATGCTGGTTTTGCAAAGTGGTGGATGTATTGAATGCTGAGCTTTGTGAAGGGCTAGAGGTGTTGGGTAGAAGCGCAGCACAGCAAGGAAGAGCCATGGTCAATCCTCACATTTTCTTTGGGTGTTTTTCAGTCTGATATATAACACAGAGGGCTTGACCCAAGCCCTGCAGAAGTCTGTAGGGAACTTTCATTTGCGTTTGGATATGGATCAGTCTGTAATGTCCTTGGACACACTCAACGTGAGGAACTGCTCCTGAGCAAGACCAGAAGAGGGGAGAGGATCCCTGCTACTATGATTTTACGTCCCACCTTTGCTATGAGCATGAGCAGAAGCACTCTCTGCATGTACCCAGTCAAAATCCAGATCATTTCTATAAAGCCACTGCTAAGAGCTGGAGTAGAGGAGGCTCCTCACAGTTGCACTGTGGGAAGCGAGGGGCTTTGTGGTTATCTCCCAATTTCTGCAGTGAGCATCTGCAGCCCGTGGGGGCATACCAATTAATTGGAAAAAATCCCTGAGTTAATTTCCTTTTCAGCCTGCTGTAGTGCAGGGGCCTAGGTACACAGACCTAATTTAGTCAAATGAGAATAATAGTAATAATAGAGAAATTAACTCTTCCGTTACCTGTGCCATGAATGAATGTTGGCAGCATCAAGCACCTTTTAAAAGGGAAAAAAATGGTCCAGGCTCTCTCCTGAGCTGACAGTTAAGGGCACTCCTAAAGCTACTCCCCCTGCTCCTCACGGTTTCAAGACTTCCTCAGCATATGGATACAGTCACCTCTGAGGTGGCAAGGCAGAGCACAATGCTGCAAGGGGTTTGGGTGGAGAGCAAGTACCACCAGCTGCACGTTCCGCTGCAAGAAGAACATGTAAACCCGATAACCACTAAAGCCTGGGAGCTGAAACCCCTGAGCTTTGCAGACTTTCTAGAAGTGCTGCTGACTGCAGCAGGACTGGCTGCATGCAGGCAGTGTGGCCTGGATACATCGTGGTGCTTGCAAGATCAGGACTGGTGCAGAAGTCTGGGTTGTGGCACGGACATGAACAAGAACCCCTTGCAACAAAGCATGTGGGGGAGAGAAGCAGATCCTCACCACAGTGCCCTTGTGCAAGACGTAGCTTTTGACAGTTAGAAGTCTCTGTATGTCCCAAGGCAGAGGTGGGTCTGAGGCAAGAGAGGGGAATGACTTCCCATGTTAGACATTACATATGCCACAGGATTATTTCCCAGAGGTGAGAGGGAGGTGTTTCTAAAATAAGAGATAAAAACTTGAAACCCCAGATATTTCTATGAAACTAAAAGAAGGGAACGTTTGCCCACAGCTGCTGTAGCTAAGAGGTGCTCTCAGGGGTCTGGCTGGCAGCTGCCAACAGACAGGTCATATGAGAGCAGGTTTCTTCCTCACTGCCTTTCATACTATCAAGAAGTGAAATAAGAGGATGCTTTACCTTCTTGTTTGTTTGAGTCCATGGCTGCTATAGGGTGTGTGTCCTTGCAGGGACTCCTGTCCTCACTCAGGAGGGTTCTGGCTGGTCACTGGGAACATCC
This sequence comes from Sagittarius serpentarius, assembly GCA_034782735.1. NCBI lineage: Eukaryota > Metazoa > Chordata > Aves > Accipitriformes > Sagittariidae > Sagittarius > Sagittarius serpentarius. The sequence goes on along the minus strand of JAVKLA010000014.1, from coordinate 31,346,813 downwards.
CATGGCTTAGAGCTGCCCACATGTGAGCCCTGCGATGGGTCAGCTGGTCTGAACCCTGAATGCAGAAAGATGCAGAAAGATGCAGAAACGGTTTATTGAGCGGAGATGCTCAAAGTTCAGAAAACAGAGGGAGGAGGAGGGATTTGAGAGGGAATGAGACATCCTAAAGGTTTGTTTGGGTTCACAGTGCCTCCACAAGCAGAGCAGGCACTGGTACAAACGCTTCCCTCCCAGCCCAAGGCCATTTGTGCTTACGTGGATGGGTGATTAAGAGGTACTACGTAATCCCACAGAGACTATTTGCTCAGCAAGATGCTTCTTGTACGAACACAGAAGCAAAATGAGACGTATTTTGAACGGCACATGAACACCTTGCACAGGTGCTCTGCATCAAAGAACTGGCTTTTTGCTATGCAACTAATCACCTGAAATGTCCTCCAAACTTGTGTTTGGGCCACAGAGATACTGCCTTCACAATGCTACTGCACAATCCTGCCGGAACCTTTGGAGACACTTGTACTGCCATGTCTGCTTTATCTGTCAGTTGTCTCCCTGACTTTTGGAGGCACAGGAGTGTGTAGAGCTGCAGCCTCTCTGGGAACCAGGGCCAATGGAGCAGGATGCCATGCCCAAGTCACTCCCTTGGTAAAGCATCTCATCAGTCTGGTAATGGGGTTAAGACTTTGGGAACAGTCTTAAGATAATGCTTGCTCAGTGATGCAGGCAGAGCCCCAGAGAAAAGGATTGCACCAGCTCACACTTCTCTTTTCAGCATGGGCACTGCCCCACATCCATGCTTCCTCTCCCCAGGGTTTAATTCAAGTCTGCTTTTGTCCAGCCTTACTAGGAAACTAGATGTGATTTGGGAACCTCCCAGTTCCATTCCTGTTTGACATAGATATGCCCAAGGCTGATGTGAGTTATTGTTAACTTTGCTAACGGGATTGGAGGGGCCAGTGTAATTACGGCACAGAGCTCTGCTGACACAGCTCTGCCAGGAGGGCTGCGGTGGTTCGGAGAAGCCTGGGGTGATGTTTTCAGGGAAGCAGGCACAGAGAAAGGCACATAGCATTAAACAGATGGGAGAGATGCAAAAGATGCAAGAGCCCTGGGTGGCTTCAGGAAATTGCTGCAGAAGCAGTTGCTTCTGGTGCATCAGCAGTGTAGCCTTGGGGGCCCACACACTTTCAACCTGTCCAGTGTGGAACTCCAACAGGAGGAGGGTGGTGGCACCATCAGGGCCCCTGAGATGGGGTGAGCTGTGGCGAGGGATGCCTCTTGTGGTGGCACAGCCATCGGCATACCCAGCTGGCCTCTTGCTGGGGTTATGATGTGGACTGAAAGGCTTCCAGCGCAGTGCTAGAGGGACTCGGGGTTTACCATCTTCTTGAGACTGAGGATTAATGAAAGGATCAATGTTGTATTTGTAAGAGAGCTGACGTGAGATCTCCTAAGAAGATCCGCTGTCTTCTCAGGACAGAGGATCCTTTGGTGACACATGTGGAAAACCTGAGCAAAGGTGGAGGGACTTTGGATGTGGGCTTTGTACAAACAGGCTGGGAAGGCTTCTAGCTGGACGCCTGGTTACACTGAGGTAATGTAATAGTTTATTAAATCTGTTTTCTATCAACTGATTGTGTAAGGTTTTTTTTTTGTTCTGAAGACTCTTAGGCTCATGGCAGACTTCAGATGGGCAAGGACCTCTGGAGTTATCTGACTCAAAGCAGGGCTAACCCCAAAGCTAGATCAGACTGCTTGGGGACACATTTAGTCAAGGTCTGAGTATTGACCAGGCTGGAGACTTCTCAGCCTTTCTGGGCCTGTTCCAGGGCTGCACTGCTCCCATGGGGAAGAATTTTTTCCTTATGGCCAGCCAAGGTTTCCCTTGTTGCAGCTTATGCCCACAGCAATTTATCCTTTCATTGTGTCTGTGAGACGAGTCAGACTGCCTGGTCTATAACCCCTGTTAGGTAGGTGCAGATGGCTGTAGGACCCCCCCCAGCCTTCCCTTCCCCAAGTTGAACAAACCCAACCCCCTCAGCCTCTCCTCCTATGCTGTGTGTTCCAGCCCTCTTTAGCAGAAAGAAAGAAAAAAAAAGATTTCTTTTTCCAAGAGGTATGCCAAAGAATGGCAAGAATGTTATTTGCTTCTGAAAGACATAAATATGCAGTTGTTTTTAAAGTAGTTAAACCTCCCATCTAGTAGGTTTGAGGAGAAGGTACCTAAGTTTGGGTCTCTGAGTGAAACAGACTTTTATCTTCAACTTCAGGAGCAGCTTGTTTAGTAGCAAAGTTGTTAAACTTTGCTCCCAGTTTAGAATAGTCAATGCCACAGCAAATTCCTGAGGCTTTTGCTATTGGGCCGTTGAACTGGGAGCAGCTGGTTTAACACTGAGAACTGGTTTCAAAATTCAGAATTGTTTTTGCAGTGTTGGGGGAAAAGGAACAAATAGGAAAGGCAAAACAGATATGAAAGAACCATAAACCTCTGTGATAAACATTTTCACTGAAAATAATGAAAAGAGCTTTTTGCTGGAAATTCACTAAATTTTTTCTTTTTAACAAAAACATTACATATTTTTACCCATTCTGCTTTTATATTATTAATGTTTTACTGTGCCAGTTATAGCAATATAACAGTATATAATTGTTAATAATAATAATTAACAAACATCAATTAGTATGGAATTAGTTATAGTAAGATACCGTTAAATACACTAACTGTATAGTCTGTCTTAAAGATTTTATCATTTTACTATCCACTTGCTGAATTATTCTGGAGACCCCTCAATCTCCAGTGACAATGTGACATTCGTACCTCTGGCCTTCACAAGGCAGAGTGACCATACCCTGCTGGGACCAAGAACATTTATTGTGAGAGCATGCAAAAATGAGAATCTCTCACAGTGCTGCACAGCTTTACATGGGAGAGTCAGGGGACTGTAACGCATGAGGGAACAATGTATAAACAGGTTGCAATGGCAGGCATCTAAGGTGAGGAAAAGCCAGAATTAAAGCATAATTTGGTTCCATCAAGTGCTCTCTGCTTCCACTCTTAGACCAGCTCCTCCTAGGCACCTGAGACCTCAAAATGCTTGCGTCTCTGTCTAGGTCCCACTTTGGCAGGTCCCCTTGCCCAGCACATCGCTGGAGCTATGCCATCAGTCTCACAGACGGTGATTCAGAGTGAAGGATGCAACATGAAGAGCACCTGTGGCTACTCTCCACTGACACATGGAAACCTGCAGTTGTCATGAGGGGCAATACGCCTAAGAGGAGAAGCTCACAGGAGGGCATTCTCTGCTCTGCTATGCTACAGGTGGTGACACGGAACAGCTTGGGTCCAGTACAATGAAAGAGGTTTGCCTGATACGGAGGAAAACAACCTACATGAGGCTTTAATGAAAGAGAAGTAATACTTGTAGAAGTGGCACTTCAGGGCATGGTTTAGTGGGCATGGTGGTGTTGACGGTTGGACTTGATGATCTTAGAGGTCTTTTCCAACCTTAACGATTCTATGATTCTATAAGAAGAGCTCGTATGAGGATGTGGTATTGCCCCGCTACCTATCTTCTGCTCCCGTGCGCTTTCGAGTCAGGGCCACATAGGGCTGTAGCCCTTTGGCATTGTATCTTATCTCTCAGGTTGTAAAAACACTGTGGGTTCCTGGTTTCCAAAGTAATTTTTCCTTATAGAGGGAACTCAAAACAATACCTGCACAGCATGGAGATTTACCTGAGGAGCTTCTACATCACATTCATGCAGACAAGGACAATGTTTGAGCACAGTCTCTGTCCTCTGCAGAGCTCAGGAGTGAGGCTTTGAAACTGGGACACCAGTGATGCTGCCACCCCCTCCTGCTCCAGGCACCACCAGGAGCTCTGCTATATGACCGCACTGCAAAGTAGGTTGACCTTGGTTAAGTGGGTCCAGAAAAATCTTCCCTGTTTTACCAGAGTGACTGTCTTTTGTGTGTCCTCTAGCTGCAGCCTGCAATTTCCTGCGTCACCCCTCAGTTCTTTGTTACATTAAATAATTGCATTACGCTAGATACTTTGCAGCATTTAGGGCTCACTGCTGGCCTCCATCAATATGTAACATTGCCTGCCTGTCCCTGGTTCTTCTGAACTGCCAAATATTTGGAGCAAAACTAGTTAGTCCTTCCTCATCACTAAAACAAACAGAACATGCCCCTCACCATGGTTTGGAGCAAATGTTTGTCCTCTATTCCCCGACTGCCAGGTGGGGAAGCTGTTAACGGTGTCCTCACCAGGGACAAGGGTTTCAGTCAGCCTGAGTTGGTTGAACAGTGTGTGGCTTGTTCCTAAAGGGTGCAAAAAGGAGTTGGAAAATAGGACTGACATTTGGCCTTAAGACCCTGGATGTGGGCTGCTTGGTCAAATCCTGCCTCTGCTGGCAGCAAACAAGTCTTAAGCTCACAGCGGAGTCTAGGTGAGTAGGAACCTTTCTATGTCTCTAGTCCAACTTCCTGCTCAAACCAAGGCTAATGCCAACTGAGATCAGGTTCCTCAGGGCTGTGTGCAGCTCAGGTCTGAATTTTTCCCATACTGGAGCCGTCGCAGCTTCTCTGGGCCCTCCAGTACCCTGGGAAATAGTATTTTTCCTTATGTTGGGGTTTCCCTTTGCTGCAGCTTGTGCCCTTTGCCTTTCACTGTGCACCTCTGGGAAGAATCTGGACTCTTGACTGCTTTATAGTCCCCTTGAGGCAGTTAAAAGCTGGAAAAGGACCCCCCCCCCTTCCCTTCTTTTCTCAGTACTGAGCAAGCCCTGCACCCTTAACCCCTTCCCATATGCACATATGTGAACGCATGTGCACATTAGCAGTGAGCACAAGCCTTCCAGGAGGCCGCTCTCCTAAACCACCATCAGGCCTCCACTCACAGCAAATCCAAGTCTTCCGTGATACGCCAGCCCACCACAGGGTAGTTTCCTCATCAACAGGGAGATGTTATTGTTCCTCTGCAAGCCCCGCACTGGACAGGCTCAACACCCAGTCACATGAAGCCATCAGCAGACTGTCTTGGCCTGCAACCCAAGCTCATGGCTCCCCTGCTTCAAGGGCAAGAAATAGCAAAGATGTGCTTGTTTCTTCAGAGCTGAGCATTAAAGCTCATTTACCCTCCTGCAGCTCTCATCGAGCCAGAATGGCATCTCCAGAGCAAAGCCCAGAGAATAGTTTCAGGTTGTTAAAGCTATCAGATTCCTCCATCGTGGCAAAAGGAAGTATTTTCCCCTTTTGTCTCTATCTTCCCTCCAGCAGCCAAATCCGCTGAGCCCAAGAACCAAAGCTGAGTGCCACCTCTACCATCAGTGATCGCCATGATTCTGGCCACTGGTGTCCAGCAAAGAATACTGCCCCGATGCTTTGCACGAGCAGCTGGTGCTGCAGCCCCCCCCCAGACCAGAGTGGGCAGCGTGCGAAAGTTAACAGCGCCTGAGCCAGCACCCACTTCCCATGAGATCCCCAAGGGAGAAGGTGTGGATGGACAGGGAGGTCCCAAACAGTGGGTTGCCTTCTTCAGCTATGCCCCCGGCACAGGGTCGAAGACCAGAGTGAGGTGCCACTGAGGCAGCACAGGGATGGGATTCCCACGCGAAGCTGTGCGTGGGGGAGGGAGAGGAGGCAGGTCCCGTAGCCTGGACGGCATTTGTGTGACCGTGCTCTCCCTTCCAGTGCTCCCCCCACACGGAGTGGCACAACTGGGAGAAACAATCAACTGTGCAGAAGATCTCTTGTTAAAAAGAGCGACCGAATACCTGAGCATGAGCATGCAAACAGGCAAATTTCAGTAAAGCATTTACAGCCTAGCCTTGATGGACAACAGTTGTTATTCGTATGGCTTTCTGTCCCAGTCTGCTTCTGAAATCATGACATTGGTAACAGTGCAGGGGAATCCATTTGCACTTTTGCTGCTTCAGTTGTTAAACATCCACAATTTTCCTAAATAAATGCTTGGGATCTTCCTGGTGACTGTCTCAATCCTGCCGGCTGAGATAGCTGGCTGTTTTAAATTTTGCACTTGGAGAACAACCCCCAGTCCTCTAAAGAGAGCAAAAAATCAGTGATTTACTCTCATCGCTCTCATGCTTTGTCTCCAGCTAACTCTAACGCAGTTGTCATTCCAATACTTCAATTCAGTGTGATACCCCAATTTAGTTCTCAAATGGTAAAAGCAAAAAAGGTCTTTTTAACCTGGTATTTTAGAGACCTTACTATAAATGCAGCCTCACAAGATTCTCCAGCATACTAAGAAGCTAGATCTCCATACAGTCTTAGAAGAAATCAGCCGGAAATAACTGTGGGCACTGAAGATGTAAAATACTTTAAATACCATTTTGTGTTCTGCACATGCAACATTAAATACCTACAGCTGTAGCTTTTTCCAATAATATGAAAAATGGTATTAGTAATCCCACTCTTCATCCCATGCCGAGTACATTTTAAACTTACCTCAGGCTAGTTGAAGATCCTTCAGCACTGGCGGTTGCTAGATTTGGGAATTAGCACTGTGCAAGAAAGGAGAGAGAGAGAGAGAGAGGAGAGCAATGGTGGCTTGATGTTTCCCAGGATGGGACTGTCACATGCTAATCACTGATTTGAAACGCAAGCATAACAAATGCCTTCTAATTATGTAATCTTCGGGTCACATCCTTGCATCCCCATGCAAAAATCAGGACTGTGCGCTTGGAAGAAGACGGTACTGACTTTTTTCCTTTTTAATTAGACTTGCACACTGCTGTGAAGGGAGGGCGAGAAGCCTTGTGAAGTGACAGGCAGAGGGGGCCAACGTGGTGAGAGCCGGGCGCTGATGTGGTCTCAGCTGCTTCACCGAGCTCAGAGGCTCTTAAGAACCTCCTCTGGCACCCAAGCGAGGCAGCCTGCAGCTGGGGACCAGGAGACGGGACCAGCTCCTCCCTGCTTTCTCTGACACCATGTCTCCTACTGTGCATGGCATCGCTAGGGATGCCAGGGCCAAGAGGGCTCCCCTTCTTTCATTTGGGGGCCAAGAGCAAGGTTGCCAAAGTAGCCAGGGCAGGGGAGCAGCAACCACCAGCACTTGTGTGTTTTCTGTTGCTTGTTAGATGATGAAAAATCTCCTTTGAGTAAAAATAAATAAGGGCTTGGAGGGAGGTGGGAGGCAGCAGCCCTCCATGCCTATTCCATTTCTTCACTAAGGTCCTGCAGGGCTTTTTGCTCCGAAGGGCATCAAGAAAGCACAGGGAGAACACAGGTAACCCAGGGCCAGGGGTGTCAGGAAAAGGTTTGAGCCAGTCCAGTGAGTTACTCCAGAGTGTAAAGGCAGGGAGACATAAAGGAGGAGGAACAAAAGGTAGACTAGTTTCTCCCTGAAAGACAAAGATCTGCTTCAAAGATACCCTTCAGGCAGAAAACCTGAAATGTAAAACTGTGCAGCCTAAATCAGTGTAATTGCTGTGCAGCACAGATAAATGTGGCCATTTGCAGTCCCAGGAAAGGAGCTGAAAGAACAGGCTCATACATTAACAGAAGCTCTGTGGAAGATGCTGCTACCTCTGAAGTCAAGGACTAGGGATAGAGAACACTATTTCTTTTTTGGAGCTGGCTATTTCAGGACCAAAACACAACAAAATTGAACGACATAAAATTACAATTCTGAAGGAATTTGCCGGAAAGTGCATTTTCGGTGGGTCAAAGCTACCTGTGAATTCAACAAACAGCTCAAGCTAGGAAAGATTTCTTCTTTTAATAAATAAAAACATTTAGCTTCATGAATCTATGAACAAAACATTTCAACTAGAGATTTTCCTACAGGCAGCTTTAAGAAAAAGAGCTGAAAGGCGTTATATTGCCAAATGATAGTTGCCAAATGATTTAGTGAAACACTGGAACTTAGTGGAACACTGACCCAGGTTGCCCAGAGAGGTGGTAGAAGCCCCATCCCTGGCAACACTCAAGGCCAGGCTGGACGGGGCTCTGAGCAACCTGATCTAGTCAAAGGTGTCCCTGCTCACTGCAGGGGGGTTGGACT
>JAVKLA010000014.1:31303466-31338683 GCA_034782735.1 Sagittarius serpentarius | reverse complement strand
CAAGGCCAGGCTGGACGGGGCTCTGAGCAACCTGATCTAGTCAAAGGTGTCCCTGCTCACTGCAGGGGGGTTGGACTAGATGGCCTTTGATGGCCCCTTCCAGCCCAAGCCATTCTATGATCCTATGATTCTATGATTCTATGATCCATGAGCTGCTTTGTTTCAGATGGCCCCATATGTTTCAGTCTGCTGATAATGTGCTGGTTTTTCATTTTGCTAATAAATGACAGGGCCCAAGATTTTTCCGAATCCTAGCAAAATGAGCTGAGTATTTGAAGGCACATCTGAAGGAACAGGATTCGTACATTGTGTCTGCAAATGGAGGCAAGGACAGGTATTTACCAAAACTCCCTTAAATATCTGGCAAGCAAAGACTCAACATACGTTTTTTCCTGACGGCACTGGTTTTTTTTTAAACTAGAAAGCAGTTTTTCTGCTTTGTAAAGTAAAGTATTTAGATTCATAGTGCAGAGACCTTTGATGACCAGATGCAAACAAAAATAGATTTTTCATTGCATTAGACTTTCTGACGGGACAATGGCAACCGTCAGTCTTCCCTGTGCGCTCTCCCGTCTACTTCCCTTCCCAGAGAAAAGCAGCTTTTGTGCATGGCAGAGGTCTGTCCTTGAGCAGTCTGGTACCATCCCCTGGGGTTTATGGGTTGACCTGTGAGGAGTAACTACCTCGCTACAGCTGCGCTTGCGCTCTGCCCTGACCCCACTATGCAACACCTAACTTAGGGTAAACATGATCATATGAGCACTGTGCTTGCAAAATCTTCTGTGGGTGGCGAGGTTTGTTTTCTGGGGAAAGTCAAAAAAGTTGACCATAGATTAGGCTTCATTTGTTGATGACAGCATTTTTAGAAACTCAAGGAGAAAGGCATTCCTAGGGCAAGTTAAAATAAAAAAAATGATTCTAGTCATCAACTGCTCCACTTAAAAATTCACCCTATCCAACTTCATTTCTTTAAGGTTTCCACTTCGGAGACTTTCAGCTAATCAGTCTGAAAAGAGAAATAATTGTATTTACTATTGACATGCATCCTCAGCCGTTATTTTTAATAAATGCATGAAGAAATCAATGCCTGTTGAAAACTGGTCGCAGCTGTTGAGCCCAGAATGCAGAGAGCTGCTTTTAACCTACACTACTGTCCATGCCAAATAGCTACATTTTCAGCTTCTGCTTCAGTCCCACTGCTGCTGAGCCATGAAACGTGCCACTCCATTTTAATCTATAAAGTCTCCTTCACCTTCCATCCTGTAATGACATAAATCCAGCTTGTTGAGAACACAATCAGTTTGCGGCAGCACGGTGATGTGTGCACTATCCAGACAAGCAAGTTGCCAGGATCAGAACCTTCCCACTGTAGTGTCAGTACCTGACTTAACTTTCTCCCACATTGTAGCCTGTAATAAAAGTTTTGACCTACAAAGCGCACCGGTCAGACAGCCAAAGAACATATTCCTTTCTTTGCAAAACTGCATTTATACTAACGTCCTCCCAGCATGTAGCCTCGACAGGAAAAACTTCAGAGTCCAGTCACAATTTGAAGTTACCATGGATTAAGTCCTATGAAGTTTATCCTGACTTTCATTAGGGGCATCTTAAAGATGTGTAAGTATGTATGCAGCCAGTTACTGTGTGATCTTCTTGCTGTAAAAATCCATCCTCTCTTACCCCTTCCCCATCCTGCTACATGCTGTTATGACAAAGTGCAAGGATTTACAGCCTCCTGCGGGAAAAAAAAGTAACTGCCACGTGAATTCAGTCCTCATAAACCACATATTTCTGCTGATCTTTGAAAGCTGCAATCAAGCTCATCATTACACCTGCTATAAAGAAGAAATGTCTATGTGTCAGCATCTCTTGCAAGTGAGAGGAAAATAACTTCTAAAATCAATTACTGGAGATTTGTTTCCTTTAAAAAAATGAAGTCAACAGCAAGTTGCTATGGTGCTGCCTATTTATGTTCTCTCGTGAAAGCCGCAGTGATCTGGTGAACTGGCATCTATCTCATGTGAGTAGGTAGAAACTAGCAACCCTGAAACTTGGCAAAATAGCCTGCATTGGACTGTCAGGGAGTGACGCATATTAACAGTCACAAACCAGTGGCAAAAAGGAGAAGTCTTAATTCCCTGGTGAAAACAGCAGTGGCTGGCAAAGATTGGATCTCTGCTGCCAAGAGTGCAACTACATCAGCATTTTAGTTAGTGGAAATCACAAGTTCAAATCAGAACCAGCTGGTCTTCTCTACTGATCTACTAGTGACAAGCACTGTGCTGGCCTCTTTGCGATGGGCTGTATTTTCGCAGGAGAGTAGAGGCATCACCCTAAGATTTTTGAGAGAAAATGCCTGTAAAGCTACGTGTGTGATCTACTGCTGAATGCCCTCACTGAAATGATGAGTACTCACAGGTTTAGACTTCATGCAGAATTCACACCTGTCATTTAATATGACAGCAAAAGACAGAAGCTCTGTAGCAGATTTTAACATGCCACTGTGATAGAGGCATAACTTAATTTAATCTGTTCTAAAGCATTGACATAAATGTCTTTAATTTTTCCCCAGACATTTGAGTTCGTCATAAACGTTCCCATTTTGTATCCAGGTAACACATACTTCATTTGGTGTCTGATCATTTAAAAATAGAATTGGTCATCATTCTAGTACTATTGTGGCTATTATTTTTGGTCAGCAAAGCAAGACAGAGCTTTTTTTTCTGATGAAAGACCATGTATTAACAAACATACATTTTAGATTTATTTCAGATACTGGACTGGGGAAGTACTTGAAGAAAAATTAAACCTAAATCAAACCTAGCAAATTTAACAGAGAAGTCATTTAAGGAGAATAAACATGAATGTTCTCATGTCATTTTTTACGGTTAATTTTCTCATTAAATCTCCTTTGTGGATTATGAAGTGGGTACCAACAACTTGTTTTAGGAAAAGATGGTATCTTAGCAATTCAAAACACACATCCTTATTCAAAAGAAATTAACTTAGCTGATGTTTGTATGAGTGGCACTAAAATATTTTATTCCCAGTGATGAAAATAAACCTCCGCATTTTCTCATCTCTCTGAAATTTGTACTTTACCTCAAAAAAATAAGTAAATACAAACTTTGCAAACTATCAGCGCAAATCAGTGCTGTGTTTCTGCATGCTTCTGTAGGCAGATAACTTGAAAGCACAGCTCTGAAAGGGGTCTGAACTGTTTTATTTCTCTGAACTCTGCCTAAGCCCAAAGACCTGGTAACAAATTGTGGGATAACCATCTTGAAAACTTCTGACTGGGAATGAATCACAGACTTTTGATGGATCTTATGAAAAGGATACAACTGGGATCAGCAATCTCAGATACCCAGTGCACGTTTCACTAGTTGCAAAAGAAACCGACTCCCATGCTGGGTGAATTTTATTTGGACTTTACAGCTTATGAAAACAAAACTAATAGAAAAGACTACATGACTTTTCCACTTCAAACATACTTGTTTTCATTGAATGGTCCAATGTACTTTGCTCCATTTGGAAATGTGTAGGTTCCAGTCCCATGAAACGTTGTCTTTGAACTCGCCTTCATAAACTGCCCCAGAGGGATGTTCTAGCCTTCCAGTACCATTCATCTGCGTTTAATGAGAGATGAAGGATAAAGAAAATGATTAACGTTTATGCTCACAGTACTATTTCCTCTCATTACAACATCCCTTCAGATTGCTGCCTTTGAGTCTGCTATCATATTCAGATATGATAATGGAGAGGAAAGTGACTATTCTTTCAGATTTAGACAGGTTCCTGCTTCCACAAGTATTTCAGGTAAGAGCTTAGCAGTTTTTGGCCAGCCACAGTGTCCAACAGACCCCTCCTCTGCTGGCAGTCCCACAGGATCTTAACAATCTACGCAGCACAGAACTGCTGTCCCCAGCCCTGCAAATAACTCATCTACCCTGACAGCCTGAGGGGTTAATTAAATTTTCTGGAATTTCTTTCTGTGGATGAAGGCAGAGCAAGTCTTTTATTTGTTCAGCCTAGGCCACTAAGCCATGCCTGGGGATTTAAACCTATGCTGTAAAGCACTTCTGTGCCATAATCTTAGTTCTTATCATTGCACCAATATTTTTGTAAGAACCTGAAAAAAAAGCCAGGCTAGATCTAATAAAGCCACAAGATGCTGTTTCCTAATTGCAGACCCTTATTTGTCTCATTTCAAGGACTGTCTTCTCTCCAGCATCAACAAAATAAGTAATTTTGCTATACTTACTAATTCATTCCTGGGGAAGTCAGTAACCAAGGGCAGCCAAACAATGGTGTATCTGTCGATGGTCAGAGGTCCCCTGGTTCATTGTGGGATCTGTGTGTGGCATATATACACACGCAGGAGGGCCATGCCTAGCCCACTGTGTGTGCACAGCCCATTCATGCAGGGCTTTCACACTGGCTGTGCTGGGCACCACCGGCGCCGCACCACCCGGGTGTTTCACCAGGGCCTGCCTGCCAGCAATGACCGGTGTGTTTGCAGGAGTCTCTGGAGGCAGCAGGACATCTGAAGACCCCAAGTGCCTCAAGTCTTCAGACTGGGCTGTGACAAGATTCCTAGGTGGAAGAAGAGCCTGTGGTGTTGATCTGATCATTCTCAGGTTATAACTTTCCTTTCTGTGTCTTTTTAAGGGGGGATATAGTGAGACATGCTGCATTCCAAACCCAGAGAAAGTTTAAAATGAAGGAATACTTAAAATTACCTTGTCATTTTTCCAGCTGCTGACATACGTAGATCTGTTGGCGCTGGTGTGGACTCTATGACCGTTCTTCTCAAGCACACCCTCAGGTGTCCTTTTGCACTCCCCCTCTAGAAAACGAGAGTGGTGGAAGACAGGTATCTTCACTTCAAGACAGCATCTGAGAAGCAAAAAACCTATGAGATCGTGCAACGCATTTCTTCTGTTGCACAGAGCCATTTCTCCCAGCACTGACTCTCCATCTCCTGTGGACAGACTGCTCCCCGAGGTGAGCCCTTGGAGCACGCAAGCCCTGCTGGAGCAGGTGCCTTTGGGTGCCATGCACAGAGTGCGAGCCAGCAGCAGTCCCATTACCTGTTCTGCCACCACCACTCAGCCCCACTGTGAGGGTGGTGGGTAGCTGGCGTGGGGCAGAGCAGACCCCAGTGTGCCATTGGGGTGGTGGCTGTGGCTGTTCTGCAGGAGGACCCTGAGGAAATACCCCCACGGCAGCTTCTGTGTGTCTGTGGGGGGTTCTTACACAGCCAAAGCAGTGTGTTACTTGGGTAACAGTCCACTTTCGCTGGTAAAATTTTTTGCTTTAAACTCCAACCTGGCACAGGTTGCCCAGAGGGGTTGTGGAGTCGCTGTCCGTGGAGACATTCAGGACCCAAGGGGATGCAGTCCAGGGCAGCCATCGTGGGTGACCCTCTATGTGCAGGGGACCGGGGATCTTCAGAGGGGCCTCCCCACCTCAGCTGTGCAGCTTTGGGGCCACTTGTCACTTATGTAACCCTCACCGGAAACTGGTACAGATTTCCTCTGGTTTAATCCCATACACTCAGTTTTGCAAAAGGAATTAGCACCTACCAAGATTTTCTTACCATACTTGTCTTTATTTGGGAATATGAAAGACACTAAAACCCGCAGCATCTGTTGAGAAAGAAACGACGAGCGTCACTGTTACCACTGTTGGCTGAAATTGAAATATATATACACAAATACATACTCAAATGCGCACCAGCCTGAAACCGCACGTCATTATCATTACTGAGTGTGTGACTCTGTCTAGGGGAGCCCTCAGTCCGGGGGGAGAGGAGGGGAAGGGAGGGGGGCGGCCGGCGGGAGGGACGGAGCGTTACCGGCCCCGGTTGCCCGGCGGGAGTGTCCGCGGTTGCTAGGGCGGCCGGCGGCCCGGAAGGGGAAGGCGGGCGCTTCCGGGTGAGGGGCCGCGGAGCCGGGCCGGTGCGGAGCGGCGAGGTGAGGGACCGGGGCCGTGGAGTCGCCGGGAGGGTGGAATGGCACCGTGGAGAGGAAGGGGGTGCGCGCGGGGGGCCGTGAGGGAGGCTGAGGGGAGGCGGATGGGCGGGCAGGGGATGGGAGGGCACCTTGCGGTGAGGGAGGGGCGGGGCCGGGCCAGGAGAGGAGTTTTGGGGATCCCCGGGTGTGGGATGCTGGTTGACCGGCCACCCGTAGGAGGTGTGCGAGGCGGGGGGCGGTGCTGGAGGATTCGGCAGGGAAGCGACCCAGGGGAGCGGAGCTGGTGTGTGCCGGGGGCTGCGTGCTGTGTGTTGAGGGGAAGGCGACTGAGGCCCCCCGTGACAGTGTCCTCGGGGACGGCTGCAAGTGCCTGTGTCCAGCCGCCACGCTCAGCTTCGTCGCCTTCCTCACGTCAGGCTGGGCTGGATGGGGTCAGCTTGTCTGTTAAATCCTGTCCGGTCCTGCTGGAGCTGCAGTGGGGAGAACGGCCACAAAAAAGGGAAGTTTGCTTCTGTCCAAGCCTCAAACTGTTGCCGCTCTCCAAGCCCTCATTTGGGCTGTTACTCGTGCATGGCCACATCGGTTCTTGTCCGGGCTCTGGAGGTGCCAGTGCAAAGATCCAGGGCATAAGCTCCTGCCAGACTGTCCACAGCTGCTCACCTGTCCCTGCAATAGCTTTCCATTAGCAGGAGCATAATGCTGGGGCATGCGTTAAGGTTGGGCCATTCTGTCGCTGACAACAACTGCTTAATACTAATGGGCTTGTGTCAGAGCTGGTGAGAAGAGGAGAGCTTCTCTTTTCCAAGACAGGTCCCTACTCACTCCTCTGGCCAGCCTCCACAGAGCACTCAGCCATCTGGGCAGCTCCTTGCAGAAGGGGATGGGTCAGGAGCAGGTTAATGTGGAAAAAAACCTGTTATCTTTGGCTTCAGCTCCTCTTTGACCTTTTACTCTCAGCCCTGCGGACTCCCGAGTCAAAAAGTGGCAAGGCACAGGCTGCTTTCTGCTGTGAAAGTTCCCCTGAAGGTTTGTCCTTTGGGCTCCCATGTCCAAGAAAATTCCATCAGAGTGGCAGAACTGGAGCTCCCAGGCTAGGCAGCACTGCTGGTAGGCTTATCCTTTTGCCAGAGATCCTGCAGTTTTTGGTTGAATATATATATTTTTTTTTTTTTTTGTATATATATATATAAACCACAGAACTTGTTTAACAGTGTTCTAGAAGAATGTGCTTTGCTTCAGGTACATGCAAGTACACCAACATACAGATGATTAACTGCAGTTTGAGAAGGTATCTTCTCTTGTCACATGGAAAAACAAATAATATAATGTGTGCCCAGACATTTGCAATGTGCTAAATCGTCTTCATAACTAAGGGCTGTGGTTTTTTCCCTTCCTCAGCAAGAGAACATGAGTTCAGTGGGAAGGAAAAGAGGAAAGCCGAACAGAGGAGGAGGAAGAGGGAGAGGAGGCAGTGGAAGAGGAGGAGGAAGAGGAGGAGGAAGCAGTTGCCATTCAAACAAGTCTCAACTTGGTGGAAATAGGAAATGTTCAACTAAAATTTGGGACGATGGAGATGATTTTTGTCTCTTCGAGGAACCACGGCTGGAATCCAGGTCTTTCTGTTAATTTAGGGGGGTTTGGCGTAGAGATGTTTGGGATACTTTGGGGCTGGTTTTGGATATCTTTGAATATGCAGAAGAGCAAAGGGGTGATGAAGCTGTTTCAGTATGAAGCTGTTTTTACATGTCTTTTTTGATTAACATTTTCAGCATTTTATAGCTAGGAAAGTTTTGGGTTTTTTTAAAAAAAGATTAGAACCTCTGATTTTCTCCTTTGGTCATAAAGTAATTTCAGAACATCTTTGATCAGAAAACTCTAATAAACACAGGATATTCATTTTTATGTATTACAAAGCTGAAGCTGGGCCATGGAAAATAAGCAATTTAGAGTGAATTTAGTATCCTGAATGTATTTTGACCAGTCTAGTTTAGAAATATGTGGTTGCACTGTAGACTGCGAACAGCTTTACCTAGCAAAGTGTTTATTAAATCACTTTGGATTTGATGTAGGATAAAATACATATATGCACGTGTATGTGTGTGCAGATAGAGACACACACACATCCTGGTCACGTAAGAATGAAAACAGCTGAATAATCCTTAGGTGATGGACTTGTCTTAGTTTGGTTTTCCTGGTTTGAGTTACAGGGTTGGGTCCTAACACATCTCAATTCAGTCAAGATCATTTGAGCCAGGCAAATAAGTCATTGTTATGTTCTGGTTTAATTTTTAGATCAAATGCACCAGCCAGAAGAGAAGGGCAAACAAAACAGAGACCTGAAGCGAGAATGCCTCTGCAGACCATACACATGACATCGGAGAATCAGAGAAGAGTGAAAGAACTTCTTCAGGAACTTCAAGGGCAGGAGCTGGCTCCTGAATCAGAGTTAGTTTAAATGGAGGCGCTACTTCTAGCTCTTCTAGATGAGCATGCTTTAAGAGGCACACTGTTAGAAATGAAAACAATATTCTTTTTTCCCTTAACTTTTAATTGGATCTCAAATCCTGTGGTTTTGAGTCTGCTTTGTTCTTCTACAATATTAACTCTGGGAAAGGGGTAGCAGAATCCTCCATTTAAATGGAGGATTTAAAAGTGCAGAAGCAGAGTTTTGTGTCTACTCAACAGGATAATTTTGTTTCATTTTAATTTTTAATAACTTTTTTTATCAGAGTAGCTGGTTCTGGTGAAGATGATGACGAACCTGATTACCTTGATGATGAACAGTGCTGGTCAACAGATCAGGAAGTTTCTGACATAATACCAAGGTTGTCTGCTGAGCCAGCTGAGCACAGAATTGTGGAAAGTGAAGTGTCTTCATTTGCTGTGCACAAACTCTCCAGGTGATGCTTTTCAGTGAATAATTTGTATTGTCAAGAGGTAACTCACTAGTCTCAATACTGTAAGCCGTCAGTGCTTGTACTTCCTCTTGACTCCAGGAAAGCTCTGTATGCAGAATTTAATCCTCAACTTGATGAATTTAAAATAATGGTTTTAGGAGAATAAATCGCTCCAGCCTTTTTTCAGTGAAGTTTTCAGTTCTTTCTCCAAGACAATGAAACAGATGTTGGCAAAGCTCAGGGAGCATTGCTGTTCTATGTATGTTTCTTTCAGGTAGGTAGTGTTTCAAGACCTTGTAAGTGTTCTTCATGCATTTTGCTCAGATATGAGCATTTATTAACTATTTTTGCTTTGGTTGAGAATGTTTTATATGCGAAAGGACTCATCTTTTTCTGAAGAGTTTAATTTGTATCGTTCAACTCGGAAATCTAATCCTGGAACTATTATGTGCTGCATTCTGAGGTGTGAGATAGTTGCCACATAAACTAATTTGTCACCTTATAAACAACTGACTAGCGTTCACAGACACCAAATTACTGCCTGCCACTGTCATTTAAAACAGCGTAAATATTTTGGTGTGGGTTTTTTTCCCCCAGTAGTAGTAATAGTATATCATGCCATAAGTGCTTCCTTACTGTAAGCCTAATCAAGCAGATCTGTGGTTATTTTGCTTCATACAAGTCTCTATCACTCGTTGCCATGTTGCCTCTGTTTTGTTGCAGGTATGGTTTTGACAGTGAGCGTTGTAGGACAGTACTGAGATCCTGCAATGGTAATATTGGGGCATCACTGGAGTATTTGCTATTGCAGTGCTTTACCGAAAGATATGGAGAGAAGATGCAGGTTTCTGCAACAGCTGCTGAAGCCAGACAAGAAGAATGTTTAGAACAGAGACAAGAAGAGGCTTTTGCCCTCCGGTCAATATATGGAGAAAAATTTGTAGAAAGAATTCAAAACCGTGTTTGGACTTTTAGTTTGGAATTGGAGTACCTAGCAAACAGGCTCGGCAAATCTAAACAAAAGGGTGGTTGTACTAGGGACACAGCAAAGCAGACTTCAAAGGAAATATGTAAATTTTTTCTCCAAGGAGGCTGCAGGTTTGGTTCAAAATGCAGATTTGGACATGAATTCCCTCCAAACCACCCACTAAAACCAGCCAGGAACTTTGTAGAGGATGCTCATCTCAGACCTAACAGTGATGGTCCCGTTTATGAACTTGAAGTAAGATTTCCTGAAGAAAACAAGTATCCACTTCAGGCACCTGTTGTGGCATTTTATTCCACCGATGAGAATCTGCCTCTTGCCTGTCGTTTACACATTGCTGAATTCCTCTTTGGAAAGGCCTTGATGGCTGCAGAGTCTAATGAACCAGTGGTGTACACGTTGGTGACTTGCTTAGAAGATGAATCTGAAATAAGCGAGTTACTTAAAAATACTCACCACAAGTATAGTGTTCGTCCTGTGTCCCGGCTGCCCACGCCTTTGGTAAAGCTACAGACAGAGAGTACATCTGGTTCAAATCAAATGTCTGAAGGTACATGAAATTTCCCTCTATGGTTTCTGGGCTAAGAACAGTCAAAAAGATTAAAAAAAAAAAAAAAAAAGAAGGCAGAGGGCCCAATTCGGGCATCTGTTCCAAATCTATTTCTGAAGATTAAGGTCAAGTGGTGAGCCAGATCCATAATCTGTCTGTGCCTCAGGAAGTCCCTTCCATAATAAAGCTGCAGCAGAGATGTTTTCTGCTGGCAAGAACTGAGTTAAAGGAGCACAGAGCTAATGAGTTTGGGCTGGCAGAGTGAACAATGCTTATTCCCACACAATCAGTAAAAAGCTATTGAGATTGGTGAGCTCACACCACATAAACTGACCAGAGAAGCGTGCTTGGAAGGGAATGGGGAAGGTTATTTGCAAGCGTGGGTGTGTCTGCTACTCATCTGTTCAGAAACATCTTTTTTTTTTTTTTTTTTTTAAACTACTTAAAATTACCAACTCCTCCTCCTCCAAATTTTGTAAAGGTGGGTTTGAGGCTAAGTAAATGTTGCAAGTGGCAAGCGGTTCTAGGATGTTGTTCAAGGTATCATCCGTTTTTGTGCATGCAAGTGCAACTGGGTTGATTTCACAGGGGAGAGTTGGAACTGTGTCACTTATGGCAGGTTGACAGCAACTCTGTGACATAGATGACCTTCAAGCTCTCAATTCCAAAACTGTTTTGTCTAAGGCAAACTTTCTTCAAGAGAGTTTTCAAGAACATCTGCATCACATTTTAGAGCACCTGAATAGTGACAGTGTATTTTTTTGTTATAGTAAAACAAATTACTCCATTTTTTTTTAACAGCTCCACAGAAAGACAGCTTTGTTCCAGAAACTGAAATCAGAGATTCCAAATAATCTTCTTTGTGTTATAAAATCTTCCTTACGTTACAAAATACCTTGTTCGGATAAATGTAGCCTTAAAACTTTCAAGGGCTGACTTGCTTACTGTCTGAGCAAATCCCACTTCAACTGATAGGCAGTAGGCACCAAAGTACCTGGTCCGGTTTCAGCCTTGGTTTAAAACTACTTGGCAGTGGCTTAACACTTAATGTTACAGTGTAGTTTTAATTAATTTAAGCTGGTGCCGCCATCACAGTCTTGTGCTCCATGGAAGTGGTCGTGTGGTGAATTGGAGAGGGGAGCTGAGACACATGAAAAACGTTCAAGGCAGCAAACCAGTTACGAGTCTGGCTCACCATGTGGCCACCCAGACCACGGTGTTGCAGAGCTCTGCTCGTGCAGAGGTAGTGACAAGTGGGCTGGAGCTGCGGAAGTTGTCGTTTGTTTGATGGGGTGAGGGGAGGTTTGCTGGTAGTGCTGAACCAAATGCATGTCAAAAACATTCCTGCAGACCCTCAGCTCAGGTCTAACAAGGTTCTTTGTTGAGAATGCTCCTGGAACGTGTGTCTCTCTTCTGCAGTGCTGATGAGGCCCTGTTCCTTAGTAACAGGAATACCTAACTGCACATTCTCTGTCTCAAGCTTCAACAGTGTCAGACCCCCAAGAAGAGGAGGAGGACGAAGATGAGCCTGAAAAAGTTGTTGTGGAGAATGAGAGTTATGTGAACCTCAAGAAAAAGCTTTCCAAAAAGTATGATGTGCAGGCAAAGTCTCTGTATAACGAAAATGTTAAAATCTGCATGCAGTTTCGGCTGAAAAAGGTATAATGTACAGACCAGGATATCTGTTTTCATGCTTACTTTAGAGAAATAAATATTTAAGCCACAGGCTGCTGTTTCAAATAATTCTGTTCCACTCCAGTGGTGTTCTTACTGCCATGCTGTCTGGTTTTCTGCATCAGTCTTCTAGGCACTTCCAGTCCATGTTGTATGAAAGACAGAAGCTGCCTGCATGGCAAGAGAGAGAAACCATTCTTGATTTGCTGAAGAGCCACCAAGTTCTTGTTGTAAGCGGCATGACAGGGTAAGAGCATCATTGCACATACAGAAGAATGTGAAATACGCATCCATGTCCTGAAAAGGTTAGGGTCGTGGTCCATCTGTGACCAGGGACAGCAGTCCTAGGTGAATTTCATGTGAAGGGTAACACTTGTGAAACAAAGCAAATTTCAAGTGGAATGCAGTCATCTTAATTTACATGGATGGAAGGTGTTGGGTTTGTGCGTTTTTTTAATTAATCCCTGGTTTTGTCATGCAGATGTGGGAAAACCACTCAGATTCCTCAGTTTATTTTGGATGCTTCATTGCAAGGATCTCCAAGCAGAGTTGCAAACATCATCTGCACTCAGCCTCGCAGGATCTCTGCCATTTCTGTGGCTGAACGTGTAGCCAAAGAAAGAACAGAAAGAACTGGACTCACTGTTGGATATCAGATCCGTCTAGAAAGTATAAAGGTATATGTGCTTTGCTTGTTGGTTTTCATTTAGTTCTATTAAAGTGTGCTTAGTGCTTCTGTAGTATGCAGAATCTCTGCCCTGTATCTGCCATATAGTGAGATAAGCAAGTCTGTATCACCTATATTTTATATTATATTATGAAATATATTCTATATTTTATTTCATCTCAAGTTGCACAGTCCACTTTACAAAATGAGAATGCAGTACTGTGCCTTGTATTGTTGTTTTGCTTTCTGTTGAGATGGGTGAAGGGGTCTGAGAGTATGAGTGATACTTTTGTCCTCTGGAAGGCTACTGACTTTGTTTCCACTTGTCTCCACTTCCATTTGTCTCCCAAGTGGAGATTGAAGGGTACAGCTTCAGTCAGCCAGAAGGGGGGGTTGAATTCAAACTGCTGCTTTGGAAGTGAAATTTTGTCTACGTTGCAGCTGATTGCTTTTTCCAAGAACTATGTTAAAATAGAGACTCACTAAATCTTTCTAGGGACAGAGATCTGAGTTGTTTATCAGAAAGCAACTTCAACAGGAAAAACAGTTAAGATTTTTTGTTTACCCCTTATAGTTAGTAATGCTTCTTGGTAAGAAGCAGGTGTTCTCAAGTTTTAATCAAGAAAGAAGGATCATTCAGCCTGTCTCCAGCAGGGACTGCTTGTTCCCTTTCTGTCAAACGTGGCACTTGGTTGAAACCAAATGCTTGACAGCAACACATGTTCTCTTTGCACGGTGTTAAGTTGCCCAAAGTCAACTGAATGCTTTGTCTTACTGTTCAAGTCCTCAGCTACCAGACTGTTGTACTGCACTACTGGTGTGCTGTTGAGAAGGCTGGAAGGAGATCTGACTTTGCAGGGAATCACGCATGTTATTGTTGATGAAGTTCACGAAAGAACAGAAGAAAGGTAAATAATCTCTTATCCCATAAGCAAAATGAAGAAACATATTCAGAAGAGTAAAGCTGACTAAGGTGCAGGTAACTGAAGTCAGACTTGTTGATCCTGTGGCAGTAATGTGGGATGGTGGAAGGAGTCTGGTTTTAGGTTCTTGTCTTTGGGCAATCAGAAATTGTGTTGCAGCAGCTCGCAAAGAAAGCACATCTCTTAAATTTCTGTGCCTCCAATCTGTCATCAGATTGCAGTGGTGTTGAAAAGAGGTTTTGGATGGGGCTGGAGGGCTAAGTAACTTTTTTAACCACAGTTGTCTGGTTCTTATTCTTCCCTTGTTTCAGCTTTTACCAAATACCCTAATTCTTCACATGCCCTTTTGGGAATTATTTCTCCTGATGCTGCCTTAAGCAGAGAACCTGCAAGGGACAAGTGCTCAGGTTTTCTTCCAGTCTATAGATTTTACTAGTTCTAGACAGTCTCGTCCTATCCAGCTTCAGCCTCTTGCAGTTTTACCCCACTTACCTGCCGATGCCAGGCAAAACATAATGTCTGTCAGTATCTCTGTAAACTAAGTGGCAAGGATCCTTTTCTTTGATGTTTTCCTTGTGAAACACTGCAATGCAGTGTTTTTCCAGGAGGCTTTGACTGTGACCCATTATTCTACAGCTCAGATTATATTTTAGCCTTATAAAAGGGCTTGTATCTCTCAAGGATTCTTCTTCCTTCTTGTCTAAAATGACTTCAAGTCAGTCTTCTAGGCATGCCACAAAAGCTATAAATATGTGGGGAAGAATACAGTGAGCAGGGAAGAGAGGGTAAGTTTGAATAACTCTTCCAGTGAGGAAGAGAAGGAAAAAGCACACGTCTGTTACTTTGAGTTAATTTGTTATCTGGTGTTCTTGTGTTGTCATTAATGTAATTGATTTATAAGGTAGCTGGAGTTTTTCGTTGCTTAAATGAATTTGCCAAGTAATCCTGACACTCTAGTAAGGGACAACCAAAAAGTAAGCAGGTTGCCTTCTGTTAATTTACTGCATTATTAGCCTCCAGCCATTCTGAGAAGCTCATGCTTCTGTGATGGTATTGCTGTGCTATTGAAAACACCAGGAGGGTGGACAGAATGGGGAGAAAAAAAGAGACTCTGAAAGTTAACACTGAAGAAATTCAAATGTCTTTTTGCTTGTTTTCTTCAGTGACTTCTTGCTGCTGGTTTTGAAGGATATAATGGTTCAGAGGCCAGACCTGCGCATTATACTAATGAGTGCCACCCTGAATGCAGAGCTTTTTTCTCAATACTTTCACTCCTGTCCAATTATTAACATACCAGGTGAAAAACAGTCTTTTTTATTATCTTTTCACATTCATTGTTTTAGGGGGTTGTTTTTAGTATTTCTGCTTGCAAAGTGTTTCTCAATTCAAGTGCAAGGGGCTAATTTGCAAAGTGGCAAGATGAGTATTTATATGAGAACTATGATTCCAAGGGCTTAGAAGGAAAGACCAATGAGATTTAGGAGAAAGGAGACTTGGAAATGGAGCCTTTTTTGTGCTGTTTCTATACCAGCAGAATTTCTTTCCCAAAAGACAAAAATGACATGGTGTGCATGACGTGGTTCCCTGAGCTAGTTTCACCACAGCTGAAGACTCTTCTCTATCCTTGTGAAAAAGCAGCAGTGAGAGGATCCAGCTGGGTGTGTACGCTTTTAGCCAAATGTGCCTTTTAAATTGCAAAGTTATTACACAGAGTATGACACAAACACATAGCCTCATGGATATGTTCCAATAAGTGTATCAGCCCTTCTCTGACTGTGGAAGTGTGTATTGCCAAACTATGCTTGGAAAACATCCACTGTTTGTCCTAGACAGAAATTGTGTTGAAGAGGGCAGTATAGATGAGAGCTGTGAAGCCAGTGTACGACACAAAAACCTGTGTGAAATGATAACCATCTTCTGTCTTTTTCCTCTTTTCTGCCTGTTGTGTGGCATGTAGATTTATCCTCATGTTTCCTTTTAGGTCGAACATTTCCTGTGGATCAGTTTTTTCTGGAAGATGTGATTGCAATGACAAGGTATGAAATTGCCAGACATTTTCGGACATGTTTGGCCTTTGAGGTAGCACTATTGACCTTGAGACTGCAGTAGTTCTGTGCATAGATTTAAAAATCAAATCCTTTCAAATGTCCCCCATCACCTGCAGTCTTGGAGTTCTACTAAAGCACTGACTTTAAACCATACTTCTTATACTGCTGTGGGGTCTAGGATCTCATGCCAAAACAAGCCTTTCTGCATTAGATACCACATAAGTACTCAAGAAAGGTGAGCTTTGTCATGAAGAGTTTGTTAGTGCTTGTGCTTTACTTGTTTCAGTGGTGGTTAGACATTGGCAAGCAAAAGAAATAATGTAGATTTCAGCACTGAAGGTGAAAAATGCAGGATACCAAACAATTCGTTTTTGTAAGCCCTACCTTGCAGGTCAGGTACCAGATTCCTGTTACCATTTGTTACTGGAGAGTCACAGCAGCTCAGATATTCTAGATAGTAAATTCATCAGCAAATCAGCAGGTTGTTTCTCTGAACTGCCCACTTAGCTGTCAAGATCAAGTTTGCAGTCCTAGTCTTTTGCATCACAGCTTTTAAAAGACTAACATCCCAGTATGGAAGGACACCTTGACCTTGATACTGTCTATGGTTTTGCAACACACTTATACAAAGTTCCTCTCAGATTTATATATAAATACTTTTGATACCCTATCTCTGTAGCTGATTATTAGAAGGAGACTGTTAGGCTTCTTTCCATGCCACTAAATGTCCTACTGCTGTTCAGGTATGTTTTAGAGGACAGTAGTCCCTACAGGCGCAAGACAAAGCAAGAAAACAAACAGAATGGAAGACACAAAAGAACTGCATTTGAAGAAGTAGAGGAGGACCTGAGACGTGCTGGCATTCTGGAAGGCACTGACACAGTTGTCAGAGATTCAGACCCAGACCAAAAATTAACTCTGAAGCAGCTCCTTACACGATATAAAGGTGAGCTCCTTGTTAAGTCTAAAAAATTGGCATATAACATATGCCAGACAACATGGTATGTTGGCTTATAATATTGTTTGTTGAATGCATGTGTATAACTCAGAGTTTTGTACTTGTGAAGTTAAGCAGGCCACTACTTCTGGATGAGATCAGAAACTTGCCAGCTTAAAAAAAAAAAGTGCCCATTGTTCTCTTAAACTAGAAGAAACATCTTGGCTGAAAACAGTTCTTAGCATCTAAAAATGGACAGTTTTCAGCTACTATCTGTTTCCATCCCTTTTCAGTTGCCCTGTTAATTCCACTTTCTTCTCTTTATCTGTTCTTGTTAGAGCAGCTTTACTTAAAGCACAGCATGTATCTGCCCACTTCAGGGAGGTCAGTTCAGCATGACAAGCCCTCCTTGAAAATTTGAGTCACTCTGTGAATGGCTTAATAAGAGAGGCAGACCATTCCATGAACTTCCCACTCTGTCGTCAAAATCCTCCTGTGCTTAGTCCTGAAGAGTTCCTGCCTGCACACCCTTTAGTGAGCTCCACAGTGGTATTGAGTGAGAGGCATTGCTTAAAAGCTTCAGATTCCTGCTAGACAGTTACCATTTCAGAAGAGCAAGGGAATCTAGGTGTCTTTTTGAGTTGGTGTAAGAAACACTGGAAGGGAAAAGAGAGAGCTTGAGAAGGTAGTCCTGGAGGTATCTGTAAGTGGCCACATGAAGGCTAGTATGTGCGCATGTCGTTCTGCTAGTAGATGAATCTTGGTCTAGGCTGTGCACAGAGGGCAGGCGTGAACCCCAGTAAGGCATGAGAAAGGAAGGAAAGAGCTGAAACAGAGGAAAGCATGGAAGGGGGAACGTGATGCATTGAGTCACTTACGGAGCTACTTCTGTCTGGTCTAAGCCAGATGCTGTTTAAACCAAGCTGTGGTTGGTTGTGCAGCCACACTGGTTCAATGCATCTAGCAGATGTTTTTTACAAGAGATGGACGTACTGTGTGTTTTATTTATTTTTCCTCAGGGGTTAACAAGACAGTATTGAAAACACTGTCTGTCATGGACTTGGATAAAGTTAATCTGGAATTAATTGAAGCCTTGCTGGAGTGGATAGTTGCTGGCAAACATTCATACCCCCCAGGTGATTTCATTGTTCTTGAGAGATAAACAAAAGTAGGTTCATGGAGGCTGTGCGTTTATAGACAGCCCAAAGCTAATGTTTTGCATGATGAGTTTCTGTAGTTACTATTTTTGAAAAAAAAATAAAGTTCTAGCTGAGTCTCGAAGCCCCTGATATACATGGGATGAGGAAGGTGAGAGAATTGTCTACATTGGAAAGTCTTTGGTGAGGGACTGTTGCAGCCCACGTGTTTTTTGTACAATAATTGCAAAACGGAGCTGGAGTTTTGGCCTGGGCCTTCTGCACATTGATAAAATATCATGCTGTCCTTTCTGTTGAGTGATTTTTATTTTTTTTTAAATCTACATATATAGGTGCTGTGTTGATATTTTTGCCTGGTCTAGCAGAAATCAAGATGCTTTATGAGCAGCTCCAGTCTAATGCTCTTTTTAATAACAGGCACAGCAAGAGGTAAGGCAGAAAAGCTCCAAAACTATTGGTCTTTACACATAAATACAGAGTAGCTTCCTGCACAAAGCCTGCCTTTGTCCAGGGATAAATGAGGTTATTAAATGTGTGAGACAGCTTGTGATATGAAGGTCTTGACTCCAGTCAAGGTAGTTCCTTTTCTACTATCTTATTGGCTTGCTCTTGTTGTTTTTTCTCCTCAGCTCAGGAAGGTTAGTCGTTAAAGTTCTCCGAGACCCTAGGGAGAAGTGTTCTCCATTTTGTGCTCTGTG
The DNA here is from genome assembly GCA_034782735.1 of Sagittarius serpentarius. Taxonomy (NCBI): domain Eukaryota; kingdom Metazoa; phylum Chordata; class Aves; order Accipitriformes; family Sagittariidae; genus Sagittarius; species Sagittarius serpentarius. The sequence continues at coordinate 31,320,169 of JAVKLA010000014.1, read as the reverse complement.
TGATCCAGTGGACTGTTGAAAACTCTGCCTTGGCCCTTGTTCCGTTTTGGAACGTGTGCTGAGACACATTCAGTTGTGATTGCATTTGGCCTTAGGTTGTTACATGGAGATGTAATTGGATCTCCCTGACTAAACAGTTTTTACATAGATGTCCATGGCAAGGTTAGCTGGAGAGATTTCTTCCAGTCTGGCATTGTAAATGGCATATTCTAGACTCTTCAAAAGAAGCAGAATTTTTGCTCAACTCTATTCTGAGACCTGACCCTTCTGAAAACTTCTCCACCTTCCCTTAGAATATGTATCAGAAATAGTGTGGCCAGCAGGACCAGGGAAGTGATCGCCCCCCAGTACTCGGCACTGGTGAGGCCGCACCTTGAGTACTGTGTTCAGTTTTGGGCCCCTCACTACAGGAAAGACATTGAGGTGCTGGAGTGTGTCCAGAGAAGGGCAACGAAGCTGGTGAAGGGTCTACAGCACAAGTCTTATGAGGAGCAGCTGGGGGAAGTGGGGTTGTTTTGCCTGGAGAAAAGGAGGCTGAAGGGAGACCTGATTGCTCTCTACAACCACCTGAAAGGAGGTCGTAGCGAGGTGGGGGTTGGTCTTTTCTCCCAGGTAACAAGTGACAGGTCAAGAGGAAATGGCCTCAAGTTGCACCAGGGGAGGTTTAGATTGCACATTAGGAAAAATTGCTTCACGGAAAGGGTTATCAAGCACTGGAATAGGCTGCCCAGGGAAGTGGTGGAGTCGCCGTCCGTGGAGGCATTTAAAAGACGTGTAGACATGGTGCTTAGGGACACGGTTTGGTGGTGGACTTGGCAGTGTTAGGTTTACAGTTGGACTCGATGATCTTAATGATCTTTTCCAACCTAAATGATTCTGTGATTCTGTGTCTTAACGGTGATATGGCAGAGAGGTTTGCTGGTCTTTTTTATTGCTTTGAATGGCTGTGGGCAGTGTCTGCTACTAGTGAGACAGAAATGTGTGCAGGCAGATTGTTCCCAAGAGGAAGGAGGTTGGAGATGCACTGAGCATGCTGTCATATTGTCCTTCCAGGTGTGTTGTTTATCCACTTCATTCTTCACTCTCTAGTGAAGAACAGCAGTCTGTGTTCCTCAGGCCTCCTGCAGGAGTTACCAAAATCATCATCTCTACAAACATTGCAGAAACATCCGTCACCATTGATGATGTGGTCTATGTGATTGATTCTGGAAAAATGAAAGAGAAAAGGTACTGGGATTTATTCCTCAGGGCTTTGTGATCTTGGAAACTGCTCTATGCCTTGAGCTGCATACTTTAGCTTTTCCAAGAGCTGGGAAGAACTTGAAGGAACTTGATCTGCAGAAAGCTGCTGCTAGGTGGAGGAAGCCAGTGTAGACTCAGATCCAACTGCAGGGGTGGGAATTGTGTCCATACAGAAGTTGGCAGCATCTGCCTGCTTGACCTCTGGCCTATTCACTCTGCACTTGTGGATATAAGCCTGTTTTTTGCTCTCCTGTAGATACGACCCGAGCAAAGGAATGGAAAGTCTGGAAGACACATTTGTGTCCAAGGCCAACGCTCTGCAAAGGAAAGGGCGAGCAGGCCGTGTAGCCTCAGGCGTCTGCTTTCATCTTTTCAGTAGCCATCACTATAACCATCAGCTTATAAAACAGCAGTTACCAGAAATACAAAGAGTGCCCTTGGAGCAGCTTTGTCTAAGGTGAGCTGTCATTCCTGTATTGCCTGAAAAAGCCAGCATGCAGAATGTCCTTCCTCCGCTGCAGGGAGCACCTGGAATGCCGTTAGCAAGGCGTTGAGTTTCCTCAGCGTTTTCTCACATCATGAAACCAAGAAACTTCCTCTGGAGATCTAAGGCTCTGTTGACTGGTTGCTTTGATCTTACTATCACATTGCCTCTGCATTCAGAGCCCCCCGCTAATTGCACCCTTCACCAATTCTCCCTGTCCTTCACATTCCTTAGCTCTCAGCTGATCCTAGGAAAAAGATACATCTCTCAGATCTCATCACCAGAGAAGACAGTTGCGTTCCTGTACTCCAGACCCAGGGCAGATGTTTGTCCCTTGACGCTGCAAACGCTTCTGCGGTGTTCCTGTGCAGCATAGAGCAGTAAAGCTACAACCTGGATCAAGCACTACCATCATGCAAATACTAAATGAAGAAGCCCTCTTATCCCTGCTGCACACTGTGCACCCCTTTGTACAAAAAGGGAACAAAACAAGAAGTTTTTTTTTTACAGTAAAAACTTTATTTTAAACCCTACTGTGCTAAATAGGAATCTGTTCTTATGGTCTCTGTGAGGCTGGATGAGGTACACTGCCCCCCAGTTATTATTTCACATTGCTTCCTGACTTGAAATAAGCGTTACAGGCCCTCTTCTAGGGAACATGTTCTTAGAAGCATGTTTTCTGTTGTTTTTTTGGTTTGGTTTTGCTTTTATAAAAGCTTGTTTTTTTGTCCTGTGTATGGAACTAAGCTGGTTTTTTTCCTTTCTTTTTTCTCTTTTAATTTTTTTTTTCCCCACCTTAAGAATTAAGATTCTGGAGATGTTTTCTGCACAGAGTCTTCACTCTGTCTTATCACGACTAATTGAGCCCCCTAGAACCGAGTCTTTGCGAGCATCAAAGCTGCGACTGCAAGACTTGGGAGCATTAACTCCAGATGAAAAGCTCACCCCTCTGGGATACCACTTGGCTTCTCTGCCTGTGGATGTCAGGATTGGCAAGCTAATGCTGTTTGGCACCATCTTCCGCTGCCTGGATCCTGCACTAACTATAGCAGCCAGTCTGGCCTTTAAGTCGCCTTTTGTAAGTATTCTCAACCGTGTATCCTGTTTTGAAAGTGGTATGTTTTCATGCAGCAGCAAAATGCTGTTGTAACTTGCAGCATACTACGCTCGAGTATTTTAATTCTCCTCTTTAGCCTGCATTGTTTATATGTTAATGCAGTGCTCATTAAAAAAGTCCAGTTACAAGCAGAAGACCAAAACCATGGAGCAGCAACAAGAATGTTATTTATATTATGAGTGAACAATAGAAACAGAGTGGATATTAGTTTTAATTTGAACTAAGAAGGACAGCCATGCCATTTTGTCCAAGTTTGGTGTAAAAATTGGAAATGACTGGTAATATAAGAAGCAGTTAGAAATAATTACAAAACAGTGATAATGATGAAGTTGACATGGCTGAGCTGTGAATGCAGAGTTCAGTTTGGATCTCAGTTTGTGTGTTCACTTTCACTTTGGCTTTTTGAATCAGCTGCTGTACTTACAGGTGCTCTTGGTAATCTTCTACTGCAATGTACAAACTTGCATGAAAAGTCAGACTTCCTTGAAGTTTTGATTGCTATCATTAATAGTGCAAATAGTTTGTACTGAGGATAGTTGTGAAGGAATTGGAAATAGATTGTTCTAGTTATTTAATTGCATATTGTTTTCCATATGCTTATTGGGCATTTTCTACAGCATTTTGACTTCAAGTGCTGTAAGTTTTTCTACGCTGATGTAGAATAACTTAAATTTAGCTCTTTGAATGTCCTGAGTTACTATTGCCTTCTCTCTCTCAGACCGAAGTGGATTTTAGACTTGCTGTGCTCTTCTCTATTATAGGCATTCTCATTGGAGTTTCAGCTCCATTAACATGCTAAGATTTGTCAGATGGTCGTTTTCATGGATCTTGGCATTCTGCAGCTGCAGAGAGGTCTGCCCAAAGCGAAGTATTTTCTGTGAGCTGGTCAATCACAAATTTACCTTTGGATCTCTTGTGGTTGGTTAGATAGGGCAGTGGGTTTAGGTGCTCTGCTGTTGACTAGGCATTTTTGAATGCCTTATATTTTCTCTTAACCCTGGAGAAAATTTGCCTTCTGACCTGTGAGCTGGTGTGAAAATACCAAAGATTATGTGCCGTGCAGCTCTCACAATGGCTTGTCTAATTTGTGAGGGGAAGAACATGCTTAATCTGTTACTGCCTGTCTAGGTGTCACCATGGGATAAAAGGGAAGAAGCGAACAAAAAGAAGTCGGAGTTTGCAGTAGGGAACAGCGACTACCTGGCCCTTCTCCAGGCCTATAAGGTGAGCTAAAATTCAGTAGCTTCTCTCCAAGGTTTGTGATGTGCTTGAAATTCAAGCCCAAATATTTTATTAACGGTTTCCCTCCATCCTCTCAATTAGGGATGGCGTTTAAGTATCAAAGAGGGCTCTCAGGCAAGCTACAACTACTGCAGGGAGAACTTTTTGTCAGGAAGAGTTCTTCAGGTAAGTCAGGTTTTGTGGCCTTCCACAGGGACTGGTTGAGACACTGGCAAAGTCCTAGTGACAAAAATAAGTAACTGGAGAAGACTCTCCTCGCTCTGTGTGGCACCCGTCACAGCCCTTTGTCTGTTTGTAGGAAATTGCCAGTCTGAAACGGCAATTCACAGAACTGCTTTCTGATATTGGGTTTGTGAAGGAGGGATTAAGAGCCAGGGACATTGAGAAGAAGTGGTCCCAAGGAGGCGATGGCGTGTTGGATGCCACAGGAGAAGAGGTAATTCGCAGCGTTTCAGTGCTCCAAAACGATGATGCAGTTTTTCATTTGACCTGGGTGCCAGGTGGGCTCTGGACTAGTGGGCTTCTTGCCACAGCTTTATAATCTCATGCTGGCAACGGTCACCTCCTCCCTGCTGTGTTCTTTCCTCCCTGTACATCGTACATGCTAGTACTAGCCCTCAATTGCACGGGGCCTTCTGTGCCCAGGAAGAACAGGCCCAGATGTGGAAGTGAGCTGAAACCTGCTCCTGTGAGACACTGAAACACTGCTGACTTGACACATTACGAGCCAGCAGGTGGTAGAAAGGCACGGGTCTGACTGATGACCTGGCCTGAATGTTGGGATTAGTGCCAACCTTATTTTGGGAACAGAATTACATTACAGAGCAAGCAGTGAAATATTTCAGCGTTGCGGACAATCTTCAGAAAGCAGTACCTGTGGAGCCAGAGATCTCCTGGGGCTACAGGAGGAGGTGATGAGGGTTTGGTAGTTGTAGAGTCTCGCTGTGCACTGAGAGAGCTTGTGCTTGCTTTCTCTCAGGGACAAGCTGCTTTGTAGCCAGACATTAGGGAACGGTTAGATTCGGCACTAACTGCATCAAGATGGTTGGTGGCCAGTTTGCCGCATTGATAGCGGGGGGAACACAGCCCAGGTCTAGCCTGAGACCTTAGGAGCAGTAACTGGTCCTCCCCTATAAAGCGCAGCATTGTGGCTATAAAAGTAAACCAGTTTAGGAATTCAGTCGTTCTAGAAGCAGGGCTTTGCCTTTATAGACTTAACCTGTAGAATAACTAATGCATGCATAAATTTCACAGGCAAACTCGAATGCAGAGAACATCAAGCTGATCTCAGCTATGTTGTGTGCTGCACTGTATCCCAACGTTGTCCAGGTAAAAGAATGCTTTTTCATTTTCCCTTCTGCTGTCTCACATATCCACTCAGTCTGCTTTCAGTCTGGGCTGATTCTGGCAGCCGTGAGCCTGGCTTAGGTTGCCCAAGCTTGCCACTTATAGTGTTAGAGCCAAGCAGCTGGGCTCCAGTTTGTCTTGCTTGAGACTGCTGCTGTCAAGCCTACAGGCTGACTTTAGTGTCGCACAGAAGGCAGCAGCAGATGTTCTTAAGAAGCTACTTTAAATTACAGCTTTTTAGAAGGCTGAGGTTACAAATTAACAGTCAAGGTTAGACGGCACCCAGAGGGCAGTATCTGTCTCCAGTGACTTGACATGTTACTACTTGAGAATTTCTGGTTTTGGTAAAATTAAAACATAAGTTAAAAAGGTTTTCTGGTACAGCAGACTTTTATAACTTTTTATCTTGCCACACAGGTGAAAAAGCCAGAGGGCAAATACCAGAAGACCAGTGCAGGAGTGGTCAAAATGCAACCAAAAGCAGAAGAGCTGAAGTTCGTTACCAAAAATGATGGTTATGTTCACATTCACCCTTCATCTGTGAATTATCAGGTCAGGATTCTTTTTTTCTGCAAAGCATGCTCTTTTATAAAAAAGAAATCGCCTTTGCTTGAGCAGTTGAGATTATAGTGAGGGTCCCTCTTGAAGTTTAAAAAAAAAAAATCGTCGTGATTGAATAGTCCCCTGTTAGAATTGTAAATAATGGTGCGTTCCCGAGTTAAGAGTGTCCTCTTGGGCACACAGTTATTAAACTCCAGCCTCTGGAAGTAACCCCCCAGTTCACGTTTTCATAAGCTGCATCTGCAGAGCTGCACACAAAACTGTTGCAGTTGCAATGTGCCTGGCTTCTCCTCGGTATTGACTGAGGTTGCATGCACATGTGTAGCACCTTCATACATGTAGATGACTTCTCCCCACTGCCCCTCCCCAGGCTTTGTCTCTTCAGCTGAAATATTATTTATTGGTAAATAATTCAGGGACGTGCTCTGGTTTATTTCTTCGTGGGTCCTCAAACTCTGAAGTTAATTTCCGTTCTAGCTTAATAGCTAATACTTAGATAAGAGCTCTTGTCTCTCTGCCGTGATACATGGTAGTATTTGACTCATGAAGTCTGTCTCTGTTATTTGATGATTCATTGCTTTTCCAGGATATACGTTACTTGCTTTAAAAAAGTGGGGTTTTAATCATTAACCACATATTTGGGTTATAAAGGCTTTGAACTGTTCATCACTCTTGATTTGAAAGAGCATAACAAACGCACACCTGAAAATGTCCTTAGCATGAAATGGGGAACCTGGGGCCTTGAGGCAGTATTGATGAATTAGCTGGTTTCTCACACGCTCACTGCAAAACGGGAAGGAGCAAGGAATAACCGGCAAAGTTATTGGCAGCTCTTACAGGTCAGAGGGAGTCTGTTAGTCATGCAGGTGCATTTTAGGCACATTCACTGTTCTTTGCAGCCGTAGAAGAGGCAGGGGAGGCCTGTGTGGAAGAGGCAGGCAGGCCCGTATTTGCCTGAGCAGGTAGGAAGAGATGTGGCACTTTTAACGAGGATGTTGCATACATGTTCCAGACCAGGCACTTTGAGAGCCCCTACCTGGTGTATCACGAGAAAATTAAGACCAGCCGCGTGTTCATTCGAGACTGCAGCATGGTGTCGGTGTACCCGCTGGTCCTGCTTGGAGGCGGGCAGGTTCACATGCAGCTGCAGAAGGGAGAATTTGTCATTTCCCTCGATGATGGATGGATACGGTTTGTGGCTGCCTCTCACCAGGTAAGGAAAAGGAGGGATAACACTGGGAGTGCTGCAGAGCTGTGCTTGTGTTCAGAATGCAGGAGATGCATTTCATGAGCCTGACACTTGCCTCTGTGTTTTACCATGTGTGTTAGGTGGCTGAGCTGGTGAAAGAGCTGCGCTGTGAACTAGACCAGCTGCTGCAGGATAAAATCAAGAATCCCAGCATGGATTTATGCATGTGCCCCCGTGGATCTCGGATCATCGGTATGATTGTAAAGCTTGTGACCACGCAGTAACGTGAGAACAGCCTTCTATAAAGACTCACTGTTAGCTACTGCCTGAGAACAGACCAAGTAACATCAGTGTCTTGATGCATTTGTTGTCCCAAAACATGATGCTGATCTCTGGAAGCCAAGTTGGCAACTGTACTGTTGATGGGGTTTGGGGTGTTTTGTTTCGGGGTTTTTTTTTCCTTTGTTTGCAGAGAGCTCGCTTGCTGAAAGTCAGGTGGCTTATAGTACACTCTGGGAAATGGGAAAATGGCAGATCTCCCAGGAGGAACAGAAACCTCCAAGTAAGAAAGTAAAATGTTTTTTCATGAGGCTATACACTGGCAATAGTGTTTCCTGGTCACAAAAATACCTGCTACCTAGCTGCTCCTTGTAGTAGTCATGTCCGGAGGCAGCACACAACATCGTGAGCTGCTCCCAAATTGGTTTAAACTCATTTCTGCATTTTGGCCAAGACTTTACTGAGGTAGTCAGTCTTGGCTGACCAGGGATCGGTTTACTTACAGTTCAACCCAAAGCCCTAAAAAAGGTGAGAGCCTTGTGATTCATGTCAGGGGGTTCTGAAGCAGATTTACAGAGGTGTCCTCGGGCGAGGAGACTGTACTGATCAGCTGGGGCTAACATGTTGGATCAGTGTAAGCTGTTCTGGTTACAGTGTAGAACTGCAGGAGAGTGTGGATGTTTCCCCCAAAAGCTGAGCTTTTCCAGCCCCCGGCCTGCACTGTGAAAAAGTAAAACAGATGACATGATAGACTGCTGATAAAAAATGGAGGATGGTATTGCTCACCGTAACCTCCCCGGTAGGTGGTGGTCCTCCTGCCACCCTGCACAGCTGGAAGCAAGCCCCACTTCTGTAAACTTTTAGCCAAACTCCTGCTCTGAGGAGTGGACTGCTACAGAAGTGTGGCAAAATGCCACGGTAATAATGAACTATTACTTCTTCCCTTCCACATTGCTTGACTGCAATGCTGAGCATTGCTACAGCTGAGCTGCTCGATGTACTAGCAATTGCAAGTAACAGCAAGTGCCTTAAGTGAAGTAACTTTGCTGTCATCCGTAATAGTAAAAACCAGAGTAAATGTTGTCTCTGCCACGAGCCCTGCCTAGAAATAGCCTTCAGGCTGAGGAATGATGAGCAGAGGGAGGCCCATCATTTGATTTTTCAAAAAAACCATCCTTGAACATTTGTAGAAGCAGTTGCACAGCAACACGCCCTTGCACGAGGAAGTAGACCGGAGTACCAAGACCAACCTAGCCATGCAGTGGGACGGTCACTGCAGCAGGCTAAGCTGTTCCCATAGTGTCACGTTGGCCAACAGTAGCACCAAACGCCTGTATCTGCACACCTGGATGCTGGGGGCGGGGGGGTGGGTTGCGGTTCTGAGTTTCAGTGAATTGCTGGTAAGGCCTAGGAATCCTGGGGCGAGGTGTTAATGCCCTGCTGAGGCACAGGGCCTGTGTCGTCAGCCGCTAGCGCTGCGTGAAGAAGTGGGACTGTTAGATGGGGCCTTGCTTCTGTGTGTGCCTGGCAGTGTCTGGCCAGCTTGGCAGTGGAGTGAAATAGGAACAGATGCCACTTTTCACCTCAGACTTCCCTACACTTTTGAAGTCGTATCCTCTTGAATAAATAATTGCTCAACCAGGGGGAGTGCTGTGTTTTGGATGGAAACTAGTGCTTGAGCAGGGGCTGCAGGACTCTTCCCCCAAGTACATGTGAAATTCCACCTGAGCTACCCCAAAGTGAAGGTGAGGGCAAGGGCAGCTGCTGATGCAGCAGGGGATGATGAGCAGCATCCAACCTGCTGGAGGGAGGACTTGTCCTTGTGCCTTGCCTTGCCTGCAGAACCAGCAAGTCTGGGAAGGGAACAAAGCACAAATCAATAGCCACTCTCAAAAGGGGACAGTGGATGCTGAACACACAGTGAGCATAACCCCTCCTGTCCAAGGGCCTGGGGCTGCAGTGGCAGCCGTTCCTTTCGGAGGGTTTATGTGCAGTAGTGCCCTAGCCAGGCTGACATCCCTGCACTAACCTGGCTTCATGGACTGGGCACAGCAGTTTTACTATGTACTTCCTTCAGCAGGTGTGTTCAGCCCCTGAAACCAGTGCCAGCTCCAGTTCCCCTTAGGAGTAAAGGCATAAAATACTACAAACTGTGGCAGGATAAGCCAGTCCAACCCCACTGCAGGCGAACAGCAGGGGCAGGGCTGCCCAGTACAGCTGAACTGCCTGTCAGACAGCAGCCTCTGACAGGAGACCCACACCAAATAAGATGACAAGCACCAAACACAGTGGCAGTGCTGCTGTTAATGACCACAGGCCTCCCCTTGAGGTATGAAAGAGCAAGCCAGAGCCACCTCCAGCAGCAGCTGAAGCGTGGGTCTGTCTCTGACCTCCTCCATGGGAGCTGCTGCCTCCCTCCCATGCTGACCAAGCTTGCCCTTCTAGCCCTCCTCCTCCTCCTCCCCCCACCAGCACATGGATGCAGTCCCAACCTCACCCCTTGTAACACACTAAGGAGTGGAAAGACTGAGAAAGAAAGGTAGCACTAGAAGAGTGAGTCTACAGGTTTATTGTGGAGTCAGCTTGCTTCAGCAGTACAGAGGGAACAGAGAACGCTACCCCCCCCCCAAAGGCACTGGCGCATGGGGTAGTTTTACCATTGCTGCTGTAAACTGCTATGGGGCAGGGGAAGGGAACCCAGTAAATACTCCCCCCAGCAGGGTTTAGCAGGGGCTTTGGGGTCACCCTGGTTTAAGGCTGTTGCTTCCAGCTCCCTCTTCTGCAGCTTGTAATGGACAAGGGTTATAACAAAATATTAATTGCAGCATCAGCAAGGAAAGTCACTTACCCTACCAATGCACTAAAATGTACAAATATGGGGGAGACACAGACGAGACAAGCATGTGCTGTAGTACACAGGAAGTCTTTGTGAAGTCACATACAGGGGCTCATTACCATTCTTTTAATACCTGGACATCTTGTAGAGCAACACTCACCAAAGTTCATCTGAAAACCTGGGGCTGGGTGCCCACGCACAGTTGCAGTGCTCTACTCTAACAGCCGAGTATCAACCCACTGCTGACAAATTAGGAGCCCCAAGAGAATTACTGTTCCTTACCGGCCTGTAAGACACAGCAATACAGGCCAGAACATACTGCGAGGAAGACTGAAGTCAAACATCATCTGGCACTCCACTCTCCTCGCTAGTCTGACAATCGCCATTACCAACTGCAAAGACAAGTCAAACTGGCAAAGACCGGGCACTGGTTTATCCTACTTCCATTAAATCCTTCAGTAACCTATCTGTGGTGAGACGAGGACCAGCTCTACACAGGCAGCTACAGTCCAGGTTCCCAAAGCAAGGACTGATCACGACAGCAGCAAGACCCTTGGTTATTACACTCTACTGCCAAAGGAGAAGGTGTGACCAGGCAGGTCAGGGCAGGCAGGTGTGACATGAGCTGTCGATTCCTCAAATGTACTGCTACTTACACATGACCTGCAGGTTCTGTTTGTGACCTTCCACCTGTAACAAAAGCCTCGATTTCCTAAAAAGAGTATCTACGTGTATTATCTTCTGCACCAGAACTGCCAATTTATCCTAAGTATCACAAAGAAGTAGTACTATTTGGACAACCAGGACATAAAACCAGACTTCTAAAAAGTATTTACTTCAACAGTTTACATTCCAGAAGTATTCCAAATACCTTCAGGTGAGAAGTTCACCAGTCCTTTAATCAACAGGAGACAGACCAGCATTCACACGTTCCTTGTTTTTTCCATCTGTTAATGCCCTTTGTAGACATTTTTGTAAGTCCAGTCATCAAGTGTACAAGCACCTCCAGACAGCGTTTCAGCTTCGCTGAGCTCTCAGGAGGTGCGAAAAAAACCACAAGGTACAGATCACCGCAACATTCAAGACGGAACAGTAAGAATGACAGCTGCCACTGGCAACTCCTCGTTCTCATCAGTGCTCTGTGGGAACCAAGCGGCACGCACCTGCAGCACAGCCCTTGACTGGCGCCTGCGCTACACTCAGTTCATGAGGGCCTGTAACAGCCTGCCTCCTGCTTTCCACCGCAGCGGCAGGTGACCTGCTTCAGCTATCCAAATATTAACAGAAACAGCAGGGTTATCACAAAATATTTCTTCATTAGAAATGCACAGTTTATTTCAATGCGCCAATAAAAAAAGCCCAACATTTCCAGATCACAGAACGTTAACACAACAAAAAGAGTTTTGCATTAGTCTGCTAATAAGACTTTTAAAAGATCCAGATTCATGCCAACTGTTAGTCAATATAAACAGCCTTCTAGGACTAAGCCCTTACATTTATAAAGACACCACAAAATCCCTTATTATAATGTAAACAAAATAAATTTTCTTCTTAAACTTTTTAAATTTGAATCCATCCTTTCAGGACTTGCACTCCTTCAAGGGCTTCCTGATGGCGAGTGACTGAAAGGGAAAGAAAAAGATTAAAAGCAACTCCTACAGCAAAACCAACAGAAACTCTGCATGCTACCCCTGGTTTCCTCTGCTCAGGAGCCCTCCCCTGCTGCCTCATCATGCCCCTCCCCACACTGTTGTCATTTACAGTTCATGAATAATGAGAAAAGTGATGTATTTTACACCTTTATAAGCAAGAACTGCTTTAAGCCTGAAACGGGCAGGCAAAATAAGAGACATCAGCTGTGGCGGCCAGATAAGACCTCAGACTAGCTCAGAAAGCACCTTGGAGCCTGCGCTCCAGCTGTGCAGAGGAATTCCTACTCTGCCATAACCTACGCGGTTCCGCTGTAGTGTCTCACAGCCTGTAGAGCCCCGTCTCAGACTACACAAGTTCCAGCACGTACTTCTCTGGTTACATGGGAAAACTTTGCTGCTTACTTCACAGTGCGCAGCAAAGCTTGGCACCTGTGCAACGGAGGGAGAGCCACCAGCAGGAATTTAATCCTACTGCTTATTTATTCATGGTTTGCTCCATACCTTACATTACTCACTTCTTCCCCAGATTCTAAATTCCTCAGGAACCTCGGGATAGTTGATTCTCATTTGCCCACATTTTCTGTTGTCCTTTAAAATTTCATTGAAGTAGGTTACCTTAGAGTTACTATCATGAAGTTCTGACTACCAGCAGTAGGAAGTGCCCACAAAACTTCCATCTTTTCATAGTTCACAAATTAAGACAAGTAAAAAACTTCAAGCTTTTATCCTTGCACAAGTTAACTACTCTAGCAACCACTCCAGACACTAGTTCTATGTAACTGTATGGCAGGCTCCAGTTTTAACATATTCCTACCTTCTCTTTGGAGATGGTGATCTGGACTTTGAGCGACTGTTTAAAAGGAAAAAAAAAAAAAACAAACCAAAAAAAAAAAAACAGCAAAACAATCAATATGGTAAACTTGTATACACTCAGTAACCACTTTTGACCATTTAAAAACAGTAAGAAACAGTTTGCTGTTGTTAAATACACTAAAAGACACCACCCTTAATGCTGCTGATAGCAAGTACACCCCATTACTTTAAGCAAGAAGCTGCAGTTGAGGAGGAAAACTGCTGAAAGCCAGAGCCCCCGGGGAAGAGAGCAATACACAGCTTCAAAGCAGCTACAAAATGGTCGCTGTAATCCTGCAAAGCAGGAGCAGTGACTCAAGTAGAGAAGAGTCAGGAAGACTGAGAACTATGGACAGCTGAAGAAAGGTAGGGAAAGATATGCCCCAAATCTTGTAAAAAATACCTTTTTCACAATCATGGGTTAAACAAAAACTGGTACCCATAACCCTTCTGGAAGAATTGCCTACTGTCCCACAAAAATCAGCTATTAAAAAAATATGTAAAAATAACGTATGAAAAATATTTTCAAATCAGCTATTAAAAAAAACAAACAACAAAACCCAAACAAAACTCTTCCACATGCAACTGAAATACTGGTCCATGCAGAGATTTTGAATTATGACCAAAAAAAAGAAATACTGAGTGCTACTTGTATTGATACGCTCACCTTTTAGCAGGTAAGCCAGATTTAGATCTACCATGGGACCCAGACCTACAACAGGAGAAAAATAAAGCTCAGCAAAGCAGCCAGTGGCATGCACGTACAATGACAGTTAGCTAAACCAGCAACAGCAAATTCGAACTACATAGCATCACAAACCAGAGAGGAAGGCTCTGCTACTGCAAGGCTCTTCCCGTGACATTTCAGGAGAATCCTTCAGCTCTCATTCCAGAGACCCCACTTATCAGAACACAAGAGGACAAGCACAAGAAGCTCCCCAGCAAAGCTTCAGCTACTACTTTCACAAAACAGAAGACCTTGTACCAGGCTCCCAGACTTACTCCCCACCTGCAAGCATCCCCTCCATAAAGGGAAGAATAGTTTCAAGTGTCATCTTAGAGTATCTTTTAATAGCACCTTAAGAGCCTGGAATCAGCCACAGGTAAGCAGGTGTGCTGAAGAACTGACACGTCTTCAGATCAAGTTCCCAGTGCCACTTTCATTCAAGTATAATACAGCTCTTTCATCAGGTATCCCAGGAAAACAACATTTCAGTTTACTCTTTGATATCTGGCTACTAACGTGTAAACTATTCCCAGTTCATCTTATGAATTAAAATGTACTCAAGCAAGACTTTCCTCCTGCATTTATCATGTTACTTTTACCAACTCAAGTATTGGCTGTTAACTTAGAAAATACCTGTCCTCCTAGAGTGTAGAATTCAGGCATGTGGTATTTCTGAACATCAAAAAGCCCAGTATTCAAGATAGTTGTTTAATAGACTTGGCCAAAAAAGTAAGAAACTTTTATTCTGTTTCTGCTCAGAACTGTTTTTGAAGGGTAACCAAGGTTCACCTTTACCCAGCCTATTAATTTATAGAAATACTGCATGGACACTGTTGGCACAAGTTAAAAAAAAAGAGGTCAGTGCCACTGCTTTGAAACCTTCCTGGTCACTAAGCTGAGCCATCTTCTGTCACAGTTCCTAACACTATAACCAGTAATTCTGTTACTGTATCACAATTACACACGATGGAGTTGCTCACAACTACCCAGAACTTGTATTTTGTAGCATGAGCATCACCTCCTTTGGTAAGAAATACAGGAAAGCAGCACACAAGAGCATCATCTTACGACAACTGCTGGCAAATCATCCTTCCAAGGCACAGCAGCAAAGCAGGACTGCAGATCCAAAGCTCGAGAAGTAGCACCGGTTATGTACTCATGTTTTGCTGTACGAGCAGAGGCTGGAGTTCTCACAACGCTTCCCTAACTCCAGTCCTGAACTACCACTTCTCACCACTGCAACTGCAGCCCTACGCAAAGCCAGCATTCCTCAGAAATTTCAGTACAAGTTATCAAGTCTTTCATGCAGGAACATGACTATCCCAAAACCAGAAGGCACCAAGCAGCATCAGCAGTATCCAGACTCTCACACAGCAGCAGCATGCCATTTGAGCCTGCCTAGTCATCTCCTGCATTACAGGCTTCTATGAGTGGTATATCAAGACAGCTCTAGTAATAACCGTCATCATCTCCTTAAAGGCTCAACGTGCAAGTCCTAAAGTAGCAGACAGACCCCTAGAGAACACTTCTCTTCCTCTGTCCTAATGCAAAACAAGACACCTTCTTCCAACTTATCAGCTCTCATGTCCAGCACGTTTTTATCCTAGTCTTTCACCCTTCTTCCAACTAAGATTTATCACAAAGGATACAGGAATATACAGGAACATGTACTCTATACCCATTTTCCTCAACTTCCATTTCAGCATGGAAAACATCCA
This sequence comes from Sagittarius serpentarius, assembly GCA_034782735.1. NCBI lineage: Eukaryota > Metazoa > Chordata > Aves > Accipitriformes > Sagittariidae > Sagittarius > Sagittarius serpentarius. The sequence continues at coordinate 31,304,923 of JAVKLA010000014.1, read as the reverse complement.
GATCCACAAAACCAGCGCTGCATGTCAGAGAAGCCCTTCAAAACACTACCTCTGGCATTAGGACTCATGGTCCTGTTGACTCAGCCCTCCAAAACTCTGGAGTCAAGCCTCCTACCCAACGTAAGGTAGTTCTTAGCACTACAGCAGTTTAATTTGATCTAACTCTCAGAACTAGAACTGACAAAGCCGAAAAGCCGTAAGTAAAGTTCAGTCAATAATAGCAACCTTCTCATTGCTTCCCACCCTCCCCACCCCGCCCCAGCATTTGGGATTTACAAAAAACATGGCAAGAAAAACCTAAGCAGCATTTCCTGCAGGACACAAGGTCAAGCATTCTCCACATGCATAGGCATTACCTAGTTTTCAAAACTTACATATGTTTTGTTTCTGGCTACATATACATAGACTATATATATAGTAGCCACAGACCAAAACAAACTCATGTTTCTTACAAGAAATCGACCACTACTTTAGCCTGTGAAAAGGCATAAAATTATTAACTTTAAGTGTGAATATTGTTATGCTGCACAACTTTCTAACCCTTCCAGCCAAACTCCCCTGGGGAAGAAAAAAAAAAAAACCACAAACAACAAAACCCCAAAACTATTATTGGTTTGAATTAAAACAAGTATCCTACCTGCTTCGAGGCCACACAACAGACCGGGACCTTGAGCGTGATCTGGACCTAGATCTAGAAAAAAAAAGCAGTGAAAGCTCAACTACTACTACCTGGTTCACACACCTGAGATAGTATTCTTTGACTTTTATGATACTGATATGTTGGAACTACTGGTTTTGCGGAAGTAGCTTTTATTACTAGAAAGCTGTAATAGATTTGGCCAGTACTACCATCCACGTAAGAAATCCCACTGCCCTAGTCGACTAAGCATAATAACTCCCTGTATCGCTGAAGCTGAAGTAGGAAACCTTAACCATAGATAAAGGCTGTAACTTTGTAACAGTGTTAAAAAAAAAAAAAGGCAGTTCCAAAATTATATGCTTAACTTTTTAACTTCAAAGAAAGCGTTCAGATTAGCTCTCAGGAATATACACCATGAAGGTTCCTGCAAATGCGGGGATTGCAAAATACAAACTTTATGCTAACTGCAATAGTTATGTTGCCTTCAACAACATTTGGGCTTAACAGAAAACACGTACCTTGATCTCCTTAAAGAACCAGACCGAGATCTGCGGGGTGAAAATGATCTATACCTACGAGGAGAGATTGACCTGGACCTGCGGTAGGAAGCTGACCTTGATCTACAAAACAAAGGCAAAAAACAACCAAAATTACTGCAAGGGACTTATCACAAAGACTACAGAAAGGGATGGAGCAGACAGGAGAAAGAACAAGAATGGAAAAACAAAAGCCAGAATCCTACCTCCTACCACGACTCCGACTGCGTGACCGAGAATACCTTCGTCCTCGGGACCTTGAACGGGATCTGGACCGGGAC